>CACKRE030000148.1:26885-41976 GCA_902602495.3 Ectocarpus sp. CCAP 1310/34 | reverse complement strand
GGGGGGGGGGGGGGAGGTTACCGGTCGGTTGTGACAGAGGGGGCCCCGGGGAGGTAACCGCCGACGGACACCCGTTCCACTTGCACGTCAACCACTTTCAGGTGCGACTGCTGCTGCTGTGGGAAGATGAGGGTTGCCAAGAGTGTGTACAGCTATTTAGACCGAGACCCTTACCCGCAAGAGCGCAGCGCGGAGTGCTGGTTGTCACTCCCTGTTCTGGCTACGGTTCGTACCGTTGCACCGCTAGCCATGTAGCCATGTCGTCGGGGGTCAGCGATGATGCGGGGTACACACAGGACTAAGATCGCGGGGAGAGGGTTTGGAAAGAAGAAACAATGATGACGTGAAAGGAGGGAGGGGCGGGGGGTGGGGAGGCACTTCAACGCACCTTCCTGTATCCCTCCTCTCGATGACTTCACCTTCATGCACCATTTTGTGGTCCTTGCTAACAAGTGGGACCCCCACCAACTGTTCTCATTTTTTACTTTAGCAAACTCAAGAAGCGCACGCACGCGCCTCGGCTTGCTCTTCTTAAAGCTGCTTGCATTGCGTCAGCAGCCAGCGACTGGCGATGATAAGATGTGCGCCATCGGCATTTCCTCGTCAAATTCCCTCCCCAACACAATCCCAAACCGAATCCGTAGCGGCTAAAAACCTGCAACGCCAACGCGCGCCATGTCGCAGGTGGTGGGCAGCAGCTGGGGGGACGATGGACCGGACTGGAGCGTGGGGGACTGGCGAGACACCATTTCGATACCCACACCGGGAAACGTGACGATTCGCTGGAGAGCAGACGACTTTACCGGCGAGGGTGAGAAAAAGAGAGAAAGGGGAACAGCGGGGTGTGTGTTTTGTGGCGAGTTCGAGAAATAGTGTGGTGTGCGGCGTTGTCGTTCAGCTCCGTATGCGTTTGCTTGTGTTTTACGGCGGCGTCGTGTTCTGTGATTCAGCTACATATTCGTCTTCTGAACGCTTGTGCTATACCAAAGGATGGTTCAGTTCTCACAAGCATGGTGTTATATTAATACTTTTCCCATGCGTCAGGGTTCGTTTCTTTCCCCACCCACACCCGTGGGTTGGGATCTGCTTGGCATGACACCGAGTACAGGCGCGGGTGATGGGCATGTTTCGCGTTTCTCGGCGGGATCAACGCGCGCCGTGTGTTCATGCCGCAAGCATATCACTCCTCTATTGCATATCCGCAAGCCTCTCGGAGTTTGCTGTTCTTGCACTTCTGGTATGACACATCTTCCGCTCGTGTAGTGTGTCTTGCCTGACCGTTCACCTTTACCCGCTCCCGCCTCCCGCTCGATCCGGTATGTTTGTTTTTTTTTGCTGTCTTTCCGCCAACCATCTGGGCGCCATCCTTAATTATCGGGGCCGTCCCTTCCGCGATTTGTGGGTTCACGTGGTATACGTATGCACGGTGTTTTGTTTGTATTCGTGTGGTGGCTACTCGTTGTCGGCCTCGCCCTCTTGACGTTATTGCGTGCGTGTACGCCTTGGTTCTTGCTCGATTTCTTTTGTATTGTCTGGGGCATCGTCGGTGACGTGTGCTTCCGCGGCTCGTGTGATTGTTGTTGCCCCTCTGCCTCCTCTTTTTTCTTGTTTTTTCGGTGCTTTGTGTTGGTGGGTGGACGGGTGGCGTGTCTTGGCGATGCTGGGGGTGGCTACCGCCCGACGTGTTGTCGGCGTCCTGTGGTGTGCCGCATCATCGCAATCGCCGCGCTCCTTTGTTGCTTTAGCCGTCGCACACTGCCACATCTTCGGCCACAGCGACACGGGAATGATGATGAATTTCGAGATTTTCGATTCGATTTGATGCTGCGAGCGAGTAGAAGGGAAGTGGCTTGGTCTCAGTCTGTTGTTTCATTTTTTTTTCTGCTGTTCATTGTTCTCCCGAGTTCGAGTGCGTGGCAGGTACGTGACGTTGTGCATGACAGAATGCCTCTTTACAATACCCACTACTCTCTTTCAACTGTGCTTGATGTTTCATGGCTACATGTCATCACAAACGGCTAGAGGGGTTGCATCAAATCCCCCAGACCAAGAGAGTCAGTGCGGATGCTGACGTTTTTACTTCGGTCTAAGGCTTTTTTTACGTCCGTTCGTCCATCCGTGTTGCTTCGTTCTTGGAATACCACATTTGTGTGCTTGTCGTACCTGCCTATGGAATGCTTACCCCGGGTGGGGTGCATTTGCTACGGTATCTTGAGGTGGGGCGGTAACTGTATATAGTGAGAGCTCGCTTGCGGTGTAGGGGGGTAGACCCGCTAGTGAGATATGTATGTATGGTTTGTTTGCCGTCCTCCTCGTTGTGTTGGTGTACTACTGTACTGCTCTACGTCGATAACCTTCATCGAAGATTGAAGAAATAGTAGCACCTTATCGAAGGAAGGTCAAACCGCAGGCGATGCCGTGGCGGTTCTTTGCCAATGTACGAACGAGGGAGGCCGAGAGAGAGGTTGCCTTCGCCGCTTTTCGTGTGTGTCTGGCTGTACGCATACTCTCCCGTAGTATTCTGATGTGCAATCTGGCCTCTTCCTTGTCATCCCCCATGCGCTGTTTCAGCCTTGGCTCCAAGCCCCAAAATACAATGAAACAACCGTTTTTTTGTTAGACTAATCTTTTTCTTTTCGAAAACGAAGACAACAATGCTACTAAATACTCTTTCGGTTGCCCCGTTCCTCGGCTGCTATATAGTAGTGCCAGGGATTCTGACGCGATCGAGAGGGTGCGCAGACCCCATTCCTAACCTATCTTCCCCGATTGCATGCTTTGTTCAACATGTTGACTTCATCAAAAAATCCTGCGAATGGCTAGTAGTCGAGACTGCTTGTACAACGTTGAGACTTCACGGCATAGCGTTCCTCTCCAACTCTGGAACTGGGAGGAGTGAGCATGTTCATGTTTTGATACATCGAACTTGCATGTAGGTGGCGAAGACTGACTGTCTTCAAGCACATGGTGCTCTCTTCGTGCTTCGTTATGTGAACACCATCTAGCTGAGAAACACATAAGTGTGTGTGCACGGCGGATGGAGGGAGGAGGGTGTGGGTGGATCTGTGGATCGAATGCTCGGAAATCTCTTTGGGATATGGGGGCCACACAGCTTGGATTGCCTGCAACCCCCTTACTCATATGCATGTCACGAAGCCCCATAAACATGCACCCCCGGCGAACGTGCACTGCTGGCACTACACAGCCCGGCAGGCACGTGATGCGCCGGATTTGCAATGCCTGGAAACTTCTTTGTTGATGGGTATCGAAGGATTGGATCTCTCGCCAGCCGTGCCGTATTCTCGCAATCATGCGGCTCCATGTGCTGCTTCTCTTCCTGCTGGAGTTCATGCTGGAGTTCACAGGTAGCGCAAGCGGTTTGAAAATCTCACCCCCTCGGTTCACTGCTGTTACTACAAGCGGACGAACACATACATCATGCACGCCGCTGAAGGCAACAGCGGGCCGTGGTGGTAGCAAGGTTCCGCGAAAAGAGCGTACCAGCGCTCCTGACGGGAGCAAGGACACCAGGGAGGCTTGGAGGTGGGGCGGCTTCGTCCGTCCCAAGGTGTATCCTGCTTCCAAGCAGAACAAGAACAAGTCATCAAGCAGCGACGCCGGGAACAAGAACGGCAACGGCGATATTGGCACCGCCGGCAGCGACACGGGCACCGCCATGGCCATCGTGTCGCAGACCACCGAGGTAGTGGTGGCCACGATCGCCAGCACTGGCGCGGCGAACGCCCTCCTCACGCCGCTGCACAGGTGGTCCTCCTCGAGGAAGCGCGTCGCGGAGGCGGTGGAAGCGGCAGCGGCGGCACAGAGACGCAGGCAGCAACAGCAGCGGACACTCTTCGAGCAACAACAGCAAGAGGACGGCACCACAACAACTAACCCCTGGGTAGCACACCTCAGGGTCGTTCTGCCGCAACCCGTCAAGAAGACCTACAGCACCGTCGCCGCTGTGCCCGGGCAGCTCGCCAAGAGCGGCGAGCAGGCAGCGGCAAGCCTGTCGGCGGCGAAGGAAAACCTAGCGGCGGTGGCGGAGGCGGTAGCGGCGGCCCCGGAACGCGCGCGCGGCGCGACAATGCAGGCCCTAGAGACGGCCAGAACGGCCCGGGAGGCGATCACGGAGGTGCCCGGCCGCGTGGAGGAGTTGGTGAAGGCGACGCAGGAGCTGCCGGGGCGGTTGCGGCAGGCGGTCGGGGAGGGCGCCGAGGCGGCGGCGGCGCTGGAGGAGGCCGGTAGGAAGGCCGCGGAGGCCGCGGAAACGTTGCCGAGCAGGTGCGCCAACTGCCGCAGCTATGCATAGTACCGTGTTGTTTCATGTGGTTATTTTTCGTAGATTGAGAGAAGGGAGACTGCTGCTGGTGTAGTTTCGATCACCTGCTTGGCTTGTTCTGTATTCTGATGCGGAAACTGTTGTTGGTACAACAGGTAGACTTGCGCTGACGGTCATTCGGTGGCAGGACCGGATATATTTGCACATCCTTTGTCGATATGGTCTCCTTACCTCTCGGAAGAATTCCACCCGTACGAGGCCCACACCTGCCCCCCCTCCCCGCCAAAATTTCCTCCATCAAGCAAGTTGCTCCTTCCTCGTGTTTTCCGCAACGCCGCCCCTGCACAGGCTGCCTAGTTTGATTGAAACCACGACGGACGACGCACTAGTGCTAGCGGGCGATTTGGCCGAGGGAACCGCCTTGGGGCTGGACGCCGCGGGCACGGCGCTGTGGGAGGTGACGAAAGAGCTGGGCGGCTGGGCGGCGGACTTCGTCCTACGGCCGGTCCTAACCCCCGTCCACGAGTACCACATGTCCGCCAGGCGCGTGCAGGACGCGCTTGACGACGAGCGGGTTGTTGCTCTGAATGCGGCCGGAAAAAGTCGTTCTCTCTCTTCCGCGGAAGAAGGTGCGCATGTATGTGCGGTATTTACCGCTCGTCCCGTCCCGTCTCTTGTGATCCGCACCGCGAATGTTGTCGCTATCTTACGAAGACGCCAGGATCGAGGTTTCGTTGCCGTTTAGGAGAAGAACAATATGATGAATGAGGCGTGTGTATTTATATCCACTGTGCTCGCCTGCTGGAACCGCGAAACGGCACTCTGAACATTCCCCGCTTAACAAACTGACTTACGACTAACCAGACGCAGCGTACGTTTGCTCCCGCCTTTCGCATCGCCTCCCCCGTTCTATGGCGGGCAGCCAACGTTGGCGTCCCGGAAGCAGCCACGAATTCGATTTTACTGCCGCCGCCGGCGAAAGCATCAGATACGGCACCCCCGCCCTCTCTGGGAGGGGTGGGCAGCGCCTCTGGGGGGCAGAGCACAGTGTCTGACAGCAGCAGCAGCAGCGACCGCCGCACGCCCGTGTCGAGGCTGGCCGGACTCAGGCGGAGGTTTTCCTCGTGGCGCTGCAGGAAGAGGTCGATAGTCGCGGTAGCGGTAGCGGACGACGAGGATGATGATGACACGGTCGGCAGCAGCCAAAGCAGCAACGCGACGACTGGAACAAGGGAAGTGGTGCATGATCCAACTCCCACGGTTTCGGAGACGGTGGTTGTGCCGGTAGAATCACGGGGCCGGACGGCGCCGGTTGCGGGCTTGGAAATTGCGGCGGGGCGATCGGATGCGGCGGCGGCGGCGAAGAAGAGTGGAGAGGAAGCCGTGGTGACGTCGATGGCACCGGTGCGAACGGCGACGCCCCCCACTGACACCGGCGGCGGCGGCGGGGGCGGGCAGCAGCACCCCGCCCTGCAGGAGAGCTCAACGAAGTCGTCGGTCGGTGGAGCTACTGCTGCTGTGGTGCCATCCAAAGAGGCCGCGCCTCTTTCCGAACCTGGCGCCACCGCTTCAGCACCAGCGTTGGGGGACGAAAAGCTTACTCGCCCTCTATTGGCTGAGGACGACGGGCTGGTATCCTTGGAGCCACGCCCCGTCGCTGCCGTCGGTCCCCTCGAGCAGGAGGAGGAGGAGCAGGAGGGTGGTGCTGATAGGGGTGGTGCTTGTAGGGGGAATTCCACTGCGATCGCTTCGGGGACACTTGGTCTGAAGCCCGATGGGAGTGCAACGCTCGCGGCGGCGGCGACGACGGTGGCGGCCGTGTTGGCAGAAGATGGTTTGTCACAAGCAGGGAATGTTGCGGGTGCCTCTGCTGGGCGGGCGCGGGGGGGATCCAAACAAGAGGGCGACGACAACGGTTCCGGCCATAAGGCCGGTGAACAAGACCCTCCGGCAATCGAAGGAACAGCGACCCCGTCAGGGTTGTCTCGAATCTCCGCCTCTACCGCTGTGGTTGCTCCTCCCCCTCCTCCCTCTGTAGGCACGGGAGCGGCAGCGACGGCGACGAAGTTGGCGGCTACGTCTTCTACCGCCGCCTCACCAGCAGCAGACCTCGCAGGCGACGCCGCCGCCGCCGAGGCGTTGGCTGCCGAAGAAGTCACCGCCACTTTCGAAGTAGACGTTGACGCTGCGCCCTCCGCACCCCCCACCACTGCCGGACCCACACCACTCTCGAGGGTGCGGTCGACTCACGGAGAACCAGGCTCAGACTTGCCCAACACTGCTCCCCCGCTAGCGGTAAGCGGAGCGGCCCAAGAAGACGGAGAGGGCCGGGGCAGCAGCGTCGCGAAGCAAAACGATAAGCCGAGAGCTGATGCAGCAACCGACGGAAAGAGTCGGGAAAAGGCGCCGTCGGCGGAACCGACAGCTTCGGCCTTGAAGACTAGCCCTGAACAAGTACCACCGTCCGAAGGCGATACTAACCCTGCGGCGGCGGCGGAGGCGGCGGCGGGGGGGGGAGCTGGAGAAGCCAGCCAGGCCGCTGACCGGGAGGGTTCGAGCGGTAGCAGCGGCGCGTGGGGTGTGCAACCCGCGGTGGAGTTCCTCAAGGACTGGGTGGAAGCCGCGGTCCCGCGGAAGAAGGAGGAGCTGAAACGTAGAGAGGATGCCGTCTGCTGGGAGCGACAATGGTACGTCTTAGAGGTTGTGCAGATAAGAGGTGATGCAGTTTTTTTTTTGTTTTGACGTCGCCTCCTCTGGCGCTTGCTCGCGCTCCGAGATTTGAGCTGCATGAGTAAGGGTGTTGGCAAGGAATCCAGCGGCGGTGCACGCGCGTGAACGATGGGGTGTGCGTGCACGTTTTTTTTCTTTGTAGAAGAGCGAGCAAAAAGCATGGTTCAAGACGAGCCAAGAGATTTCGCTCCTTGTTTCCGCCCGGAGCATCTCAAGGAAGTTTACGTGACTCTACCCGTTGACGCGCGCTCCCAAATTAGCGCACAATCGGCCAATACCGCCGACGGGTTTTCTTTGACGAGTCTTTTTTTTTTGTCGTGGACACTCTTCCTGGTGCTTGTACCCTGCCTCTACGCCTTGGGTACTCAGCGCTCGTTTCTCCGCTGGCAGAGCAGATTGTGTTTGGGGGCGACGAAAACACGTTCTGTATATCGTTGTAGGGAACAAGGTCGTATTAGCTCTTTTTGATACCGGTTCCCGAAACACTCGCCCGACTACCAGGTATCCTGTGGCCGTCGTGTCCGACCTCCGGCAGCTGCTGCTGCGGCGGCTGCGGCGGCGGCGATGGCGCGGTGGCGACGGAAGGAGTGTCCGTTTCGAGGTATGATAAGGGTTTCTCGTGATGGTGGCGTTTCGATATCCAACGAAGCGTATCTACACGGCGTTGACGGCAAACCCGCCGATTGTGTGGTGCCAAGCGCTTCATTTGAAGCCCATGCGATCATCGGGCGACGTAACAGTAGCGCCAGTGTGGGCCGGACTCGACATTCGTCGTCGACGTAGAAACGATCCCCTCCCTCTTGCTTCGATTGTGAAAAGAATACGGCCCTCTACCTCGAGCGAGGGCCCAGTCGCCGCAAACACGCACAACAAAAATAACAGATTGGTTTCCCTCTTGTCGCAGAAAAAAGCGTGTAATTGTCGTTGCCGTCATGTTCGACAAACGTCGGACGTCTTCTCCTCTCGTGCGTCCCACACCAGATGCTAGGCCGAGAGTACGAGCTCCTACCGCCTGAGGGGGGCGCCGACAAGCCCACAAGCCTCGAAACCAGGGCGTGGAGATGCCGGTCGGTGGTCGCCCTTGGTGGCGGCCCTGACGAAGAGAAGCCGTCGAGGAGCTCGACTGTGGCAGCGGCGGAGGAGGTGCCCGTGAGAGAGTCCTCTGGGTTGCTGTGGGCCTGGCCAGACATATCACCCGAAGGTAACACCCAGCTACAAGAGCTGTAGTCGAAAGTCGGGTGATGGTTGGGGGAAGGTCCTGAAGCATCTACCACGGCGAGCTGAGATCACCGCCCCCGTTCCGCTCCCTCTTGTCTCCATGGACCCGTATTCCAGAAGACGCGCTCGCTCCCTTTTTGTTTCGTCGGAACTTGCACCATGTCGTTTTTCCTCTCCCTTGTCCATCTCCGGCCTCATTCCGGACCTGTAAACCACATCGAGACCCGGCTTTTGCCTCTGTGGTATTTTTCCATGGTAGGCCTCGAAGCGGCGGCTCTGGCGAGCCCCTCGTGCTCTGCTGCCGGTTTGGACGACGACTACTGTGGCGGCGGCGATGAGACGGCGAGTCCGTGGCGGCGAGTGCTGCTGCGGCGCCACACCGCAGTCGAGGGCGGCTACGGCGACGGTCCTGCGCGTGAAGAAAAGCGGGGCGGCAGCGGCAGCCGGTGGCGGCGGCGGCGGCGGCGGCGGCGGCGGCGACGGCTGGAGGTTGTCGTTGTCGAGCACGACGTCCCTTGCGGGTACTCGGAAGCAGTCGGTGGGCTCCTTGATCCCGCCCACGGGGAGGCGGTGATGGGGGCGGCAGCCGGGGGGGGCGAGGGTCGGGAGGAGGCGGCGGCTTGGGTACTGGAGGCAGCTACGAGCCTCTCGAGTGTCGCCGACAGCAGCAGCAGCAGCAGCGGTAGCGCTGGAGTGTTCCGAGGTTGGTTGTGTGTCGGCCTCAGTGCCTGTGTGTGTGTGCTGCTGTGCTGCTGTGCTTGGCGTCAGGGTAGTTATTTTCATGTCTCCACGCATGTCGATGGCCTAGTCGGGGGTCACACCAGAGGAAGGCAGCGCACGGGATTTTGGTTACAATGTCTGCGCTTTCCTCGAGCGGTGCTCATCTTATTTACTCTTTTGGTCGTGAGAAGTGGTGTGCAGCAGCTCCTTTTGCCTCGTCGACCGTCTATTTTGGTGGGCTCATGATAATATCGTTCTCCTCGCTCTTGCCCGCCCTGACCACAGGGGTTGATCGACAACGTCTCTGCACTGTAGAGAAAAGGGCTGCAATCAGGCATCGTGCGGCCTCTAGTATCCCCCCAAACGCAACGGTAGCTTCCACCCGGTCGTTCGACCTTCGCGCACCCTTTCTCCGCCTCCGTAAAAAATGCCTTCCTCCGCCTGTTTTTCGCTCTCTCTGTCTCTCTCTTAGCTGCGTCCAACTCACCGCGGGGGCAGGGGGAGGTGGTGTTCGCACCTCCGACGGTCGTGGGGTGGCGCTTCGAGCCCACACCCCCGCCCCCTACAGCAGCGGCAGAAGCAGCGGGGCGAAGCGAAGAGACTTCAATCCCGGCATCTGCGGATCGAGACCAGCCCTCTTCTCCACCAGTCCCCGATGGCGAATCGCCGGTGGTGATGAAGGAGAAGGAGGCGGTGTCGAACACATCACCAGGACTTCGTTGGTTGCGTAGACGGCTCTCGGGCGGGCTAGGAGCGGAGGAGAGACGACCGGGGGTGGGGGTGGGGGGGGGGTCCGTGCGCTACGTGGCTGTGCTGTTGCCCGTTGGCCCCGAGCACACGAAGGTGTTCGCTAGGTGAGTGAGTGAGTGAGTGAGTGAACGGCATCAGCGGAGTGCGGTGTTGACAAGTCGAAGTGCCCGTTGCGGAACCTTCCGGAGGGTAGCAGAAACTTGACCTACTCGGCAGCTGTTTCATCGCTGACGCAGCGAAGCTTGGTTTATCTTGCATGTTGAAGACGTTCGTTGGGATGCCGCCAGCGGAAGTCAATTTCAACCCGAACAACATGGCAGCCCCGGTCGGGACAACAAAATAGCACGTATTCTGATTTCTGATTCGTTTGGCGCCCGTCCATGTTCGCGGCGTGTTTTGTTCCCGATCGCCCCGCCTTGTACGCCCGTGTGCGCAGGCTCGAAGTGGAGCCCTCAGGACGACGACTACTAGACGGTCTATCCCTTGGGTCTCGGCGACTTCGACGCGGGACTCTGGCCAAGGCAATCGACGATGCCGCAGCTGCTGCTGTGCGACGTAGCGCGGCCGGCGAACAAGCACAAGCCGACGCCGGCCGTGGCGCGAAGATTTCCACCACGCACGGGGGGGGTGAAAGCGGCGAAAGCGTAAGCGGCAGAAGCAGCAGTGGTGGGAAGGGAGGAGCCCGGCTGACGTCTCCGGCGGTGGAAGAGTGGGTGCGGGGCGCCGGCAACGGTGGTCCCTTTTAATGGAAGAGGACGCTGATCGAGGCGCTTTTCTGTCACGAGCACTCTCCTACTATGAAGTAATACTCCTGAAAACTATTGATAGTTGCCTTGCTACGTGCCTGTTGTGTACTTCTAGAGTTTTCCTTCGGCCGAACTACTGTCTCTGAGCAGGCTTGTGCCAGGACGACACACCCTAATGTGTTCCTTCGAATTCGGGGGCGGCCGTCGGATTTATTGGTTGTTGGTGCTGTAGTGAGCGGCGCTCGCCCCTGTGTCGTAAAGCTCGCGTGAAGCGAGATTCGGAAGGAAAGACGCCCTGCAAGGAAGCGGAGATGTGGACGTGGCGTATTTTTCGAAGAGAGGTGATTTGTCAGAACCGGTATGCAGCGACGATGATGCATGGGCACCGGAGTTATGAATGCAAGTACAAGGAATCGCGCCAGGAAGGGCAAGCGTCCGGAACGTTTCTGAGTGCAGTAATGTATATATACAGCTAGGCGAATGGTATATAATTGTAAAACAAGCAAATAATTAAGTGTACGAGAGTCGATCGAGCTGGACAAGGCACCAATCTACGAACCTTAAGGTTATGGTATTTGACAATTCAGCCGGGGTCACATAGGAGAAAGGTCGCACAGGAGCTTCGTTAGTTGTACTAAATTTTGTGTTGACTCACGTTCTCCTCCTAGCGAGACGCGGTAAACGGGCCCGCGGACGCCTTTGGGATCAACAAGGCAGGACGTGAGCACTGCAGTATCGCAACAAGCCGGGGCCCTCTCTCCCGCAGCAACGGTCGATTTCCTCTTTCGCGAAAATGTCACGCACGAACTTGGGACAGATTTTCCCGGATCGTTGCGTGCAAGAGAGACGACGACGGGGGTGCCTCTTACACTTCAAATTCTCGTCACCAACTCGAAGCCGAAATCCATTCGCAAAGGAATCTGCTGTTGCTACATGCGTAAACGAACAAAGCCACACACGCTGACACACAACTCCAAAGTATGTATCCTCTCCTGTACATGCATGGCGCAGCGATTGATAGCCCGAATCGATGCCAATCACAACAACCCGAGTCCGCTTCCATGGGTCCTAACGGCGCGAGGTGCGCCCACTCAGGTCAACGCAACACCTCGCCCGGCGCCGGCCGACGCGATATCCCGCCGGTCAAAACAGCCCAAACACATCCAAACTAACGACTCAGAGAACCAACGTCTGTGTGCGCATTTGTGTGCGTAGTCGCATGACGTCACGCCACATCACATCACCACACAGCCTCTGTCGTCGTCGTCCGATTCTTCCCACAGGGGTTTTCTCGCGGGCTTCTTGGTCCTTCTCGAACGCGCCGAACCCGGTCCTTTCCCCTTCTTCTCTCTGGCGTCCTTTGGTCGAGGGCGCCTCGTCTCCGTCTCCGTCTCCGTCTGGGGTCGAGGCCGGCGGCGGCGGTGGCGGCCAGCGGGAGCAGCGGTGTACCCTGACGTAAATCGCCTCGATGCGGTCGCACCGCCCCCACCCACCGCAGCAGCGGTACTACTTCTGCCGCCGCCGCCGCCGCCTTCTGTAGCGCGCCTTCTCTTCGCCCGCTCCATCTTCCACCCCTCCAAGACCAGCTTCTGGGCGGCGATGCGGCCGAACCTAATCACCACCAACAGCGCAACCGCCGCCCCCACCCCCCTCTTGAACACCAGGCAGAAGGCCGCGATGAACAGCAGCACGTACTCGCGGGCGAGCGCTCCGTCCCCCGCCCAGTCGGCCGCCGCCTCCGCGCCCCTCAGCAGGCCGTTCGCCAGACTCTGCAGGACCGCGAACCCGGCCCGGTTGACCGAGCTCTGGGCATACCCCGTCGCGGCCCTCCGCACTCCGCCGGCCCGCTCCCTTGCGGCTCGCACCTGCCGCGACCGTTCCGTCTCTTGCGCGCCCCCGCCGCCGCCGCCGCCGCCGCCCCCCGCTCCCTGCCCCCTTCTCCCCGCTGCCGACGGCGAAGCGCTCCGACCTCCGTTGTTGTCGTCGGCGGGGGGTGGGGGGAAGAAGCCGGCCGCGGTTTCGGAGACGAAGGCCGCCGCTTCTCTGGCAACCAGGAGGGCCGCGCCCCCGACCGACTTGGCCGCCTCCTCCAGCTCCAGTAGCACGTCTCCATCGCCGTCACGGCGGCCGAGCGGGTCCGCCGGTTCTCTACCCTCCGTGCTGCCGCCGCCGCCGCCGCCGCCGCCGCCGCGTGCCCGGCCTTGCGGCGGTGGTGGGCTTTCGCGGTAGTAGTAGGCGGCGCTGCTTCCGCTGTGGGGTAGCGGCTCCCCGCGGAGACGCAGCTTCATCTCGGCCAGCCTCTCGGCGAGCGCTTCCTGGTTCCAGGGGGCGTGGACAAGCGGGTCGGACAACACCAACACGTATTGCAAAATGTGAAATATCAGAGGTGGTGGTCGAGGGGTTGCTATCGTGTTCATGGCGGAATGGGCCCCGTTCGGTTCTACCGAACATGGCGTGGATGTCGCTTTCGAAGCACCGGTTCGACTATTTTTTTTTGTCAGAAACCCAAAGCAGTGACGGTGAAACAGCAATCGACACACTACGATTGCTCTGCTGTATAATACCGTAAGAGGCGGAGAGAGAGAGATGGCACCCCCCTTAGACCGATTTTTTTTAGCTCGATTGCTCCACGACGACGGAGGTGCGGAAAGAGCCCTCGACAAGATGCTTCCAAAACCACTATTTTTGGTGTTCGGGCACACACGCTTGATTACGGAGCAATCGAGCTTTCAAGATCGGTCTGGGGGGCGCCATACATGTATCTTCTCGCCCCTTACGGCACTCCAGCAAGAGGGAAGATCTCGGGGACGAGCGGGTACAAATACGCCCAAACGCCTCCCTTGGCTGCCGCACGGTCTCGTACTTCTGATACTCTCCCCGGAAAACTTGTCTCGGCAAGAGGCACGACCGCCAACTCATCCTCTCGCAAGAAGACCCAACAAGGCAGGATTGTTATGGGAACCCGTACGAGAGGGGTTTGTTTGTCGAGACTGAGACGGATGTGAATACTGTAGATCGATCGGCCGCAGCAGCAGCAGCTGTCGAGAAATAAGGGCTTGTACCATTATTGTGCACACGTCACACGCAACCAGGCCCCGGGGTACAATAGGCGGCAGACAAGTACATTCGTACGTGCACACACGAGCTTGCTTGTACACATTAAAATGATCCTGTAATATATACCTTGCTAAGGGTAACGTCGGCAATCTCTCCGCCAGCGCGAAGGTCACGGATCATCTCCTGGGCGCTCATGGACATGGCCGCCTCTAACTCCGCCGTGTACGCGTCTGCTCCTGCTGGTGTTGATTCGTCAAAAAGACGCCGAGGGAATGGTTCGTTGGATGCTTGTTTTGGTCGACAAGAAGCCATGGGGATTGGGGGCGAAGGTTGGGCGTTTGGTTCGGTCAACAAGACGCCATGGGCATTGGGCGCAAAATTTTGAATGTTTGGTTTCGTCAACAACAAGCAAGGGAAAGGGGAAAGGTTGGATTTCGAGTGGTATACTATTTGAAAGTTTTGGGCGACGTAGTTGCCATGGCGTTGGGTCAGCAGGAAGGAGAAACCTAGCAGAAAAAGTCGCGACCAGCTTCTACCGCTGCCGAGGGGGTGGCAACGAAATCATTCCAAAGGAAAAACACGCCAGAACAGCACATCGAAGCTGTCCGTGCCAAAAACCGTGTACCCTAACTAGATCACCATTCGTCGCGGAAAGATCAACGATTCCGGTGCCACTTTGAAACCATGGCATCGTACTGCATCTTTTCACACCGCAATCCGCCCAAACGTCAAAAATCAAATCACCTGCCTCGCAAGCAGCACTGGTGTGGTTGCAAACCAAAAAGCCAACCCGCCTCCTCCACCTCTATCAAACTCCCCGTACTTTGCAAGGTTTGTTGTTGCTCCGAACCGTTGCTACCAGCGGCACAAAAACACCACCAGTGGCGACACTCAACCGGTGTGGTTTCGAACGATGCCGCCAGGATTCTGCAAGAAAATCAACGCCACGTTCTACCATAAGCCACACCTTCGGGTCCACCTTCCCCTCCCATAAGCTCCTCGTCGGCCAGCACCTCGTCCGCCAGCAGCCGAGTCAAGTAGCTGTAGTCGGCCCTAGGGCTGTGCTCCACCCCCCTGTACTTCAGCTCGTCCAGCACGTCGTCGAAGTTCAGCTGCCGCGCCCACCGGAGAGCGGAGTGGTACGTGCCGAACCCCTGCGTACCGCGGAGCCCCCCGTCGCCTTCCTCGAGCGGCGCATCGTACGGGCTGACCGGGACTATATTCTCCCCTCTTGACCCCGACGCCGCCGCCGTAGCGTCGGCCTGGCTGCGCTCGTCCTCCTCCGCCGCCAACACCGCGGACACGAACGCCTGCTGGAGCTCCGCCCGCGGCGCCGGGATCCTGTACTGTGCGCCCAGCGCGTCCAGGGCCTTCATGAGCTCGCGGGAGCTCAGGCGGTCGGCCCTGGCGTGGAGGGCTGCCTTCCTGCTCCGCTCCATGTCGCCGCCGCCGCCACCGCCGCCGCCGCCGGCAGTGGCGGCGCTCCCAGCGTTGGCGCGAGTCGACCAGCCCGTCTCGGACCCGCCGTCGTCGCTGACATCATCCCTACCGCCTCCTCCAAGCAGAACACCGGCGCCCCCCCCCCCCC
>CACKRE030000147.1:78762-110767 GCA_902602495.3 Ectocarpus sp. CCAP 1310/34 | reverse complement strand
GCCTTCGCGCCTTCTGCCGATAAGAAGCACCGGAAACCCTAGTTACGGTTCCGTGAAAAAAGTTACTATTTGGTGAAAAAAGTTACGTATTTTTTCGGCCTGATAATAATACCTCTTACCCCTTTGGACACAAGATACAAGTCGCGAGAGACAAGGGCTCTCACGGTATGAGTAGTCTTGAGCAATGCATACAACTCTTCCCTGAGGTGCGTTTTGGCTCAGTCACGCGATCAGACATTAGGCTCTCTCACCTTTCCGTCAGAGAAAGGAGCTCCGGGCAGAGTTGCGACGTAGTCCGAACCGGCGCTCATCATGACGCTCGAGGAAGAAGGAGCTGTAATAGCAACAGATCGCACGGCCATCGGTGCGACGAAGGCAGTCGAGGACGCGATGAGGGTGGCGGCAGTGCCGATGAACATCTGGGAGGCGAACCATCTTGCTTGGAATGTGGGGTGTATGTTGAGGGATTGGGTGTTGCTGGAAGGTGGAATTGAGGGTGTGTTGCGGGTTGTGAGAGGATGAGGGACAGGCGTGGGGGATGGCAACGATGCGGCGAGATTGTGTGTGATGTGTGAACCACAACACGTCATGCGCAAAGTTTTCGAAGCACGTATGTGACATCGTGACAGGACATGTGTCATGACACCCACATCATGACTCGACCAATTCGTCAATCACGGAAACGCGATGGCAATTCACAGCCAGGATAGCGATCGAGCATGCATGTGATTGAGCTACAGGAACTCAAGCTGAGTCTCCTCGTCATTCTCCACCTACAGCAGTGCCTGTCGCATGTCCACAAGTCGGCTCGCCCATTCAGCGCGGGCCCCTTTGGCGGGCTGTTTTCCTCTGCGGGGTATGTATTTCAAGTTCGAACTCGATGCCTGAGCACGCGGCGGCATCATGACGTGCTTTCAGTGTATGCAGTCTTGTCGTGTCCCAACTGCGAACTGCCAACTGAAACACGCACGACGACCGAACAGAGATTTCGTGACGTACTTCAAAAACACGTCATGGTGGTATGTTTCCGCTACGTACTCAGCAAATCATCTTCGAGGGTTCAAATTTGAAATATATACCCCGCAGAGGAAAACAGCCCGCCCCAAAGCCCCAAATGGGACCGCGCTGCTGAAACGTACCGCTGTACGCGAGCCGACCAATATATAATGTGACATGCAGGTGGGCAATGACGAGGACACTCAGCTTAAGTTCCTATAGCTCAAGCACACACTCACCCGCTCTGCTGGCTGCGAAATGAGTTGCCATCATCGCGTTTGAGTGACTGACGTGGTCGACACATGGTGATGTGGATGGACACATACGTGCTTCGAAGGGTGTCACAAGTCCCTTCTTGCTCATCACTCCACAATCTCGCCGCATCTTTACCCACCCCCACGCCTGTCCCCAATCGTTCCCACAACCCACAACACACCCTCATCCCACCTTCCAGCAACAACCAATCTTTCGACACACCCCCTACCTACTAAGCAAGATGGTCGCCTCCCAGATGTTCATCGGCACTGCCGCCACCCTCATCGCCTCCTCAACTGCCTTTGTCGGACCGATGGCCATGCGATCTGTTGCCAGTACTCCTTCCTCCCCGGGCCTCAAGATGAGCGCCGGTTCGGACTACGTCGCAACTCTGCCCGGAGCTCCCTTCTCTGACGGAAAGGTGATGACTTGTGTGTGATGGCGAGAGCAAACACCCAAGGTGGTCTTTTGTCCCTATGCATGAAGGTCTGTAGGCTACAACACCCTCGGGACCGCCGTCTCGAGCAACGTTTACCCGTGTGCGGAGGCTCGCTCGCTCTACTGCTGTGCTGTAGAACACCGATAGCAGTACTATTTTGTGGGCGTAGTCTACACCTACCAACGTGAACATGTGGCCTTGTTACATCAGAAACAGTGGAACATAACGCGCGTACCGCTTCAAGGTATCTTTTTGTGTTGTAGTCATCTGGATATGTACAGCATCCTGGGCGCACGCGCAGACTCGAAACTTCGTCATGCCGCTATCCAAAGCATACTAACCACGACGGAAAGATTGGGAGTTCTACGGATGAGTATATCCATCACCGTGCCGTGTCCGTGTGAGGTTTTACCCTCTGGACTGAATTGCCTCACCCGTTGCGGTCTTGGACCCCCGCTGTTTCACACTCTCGTGCCTCAGATCTTCGACCCCCTGGGCCTATCGGACGGCGCCGCCCCCGGCGACATCAAGAAGTGGCGCGAGGCCGAGATCAAGCACGGGCGCGTGGCCATGCTTGCGTCCCTCGGTGTAATCGTCGCAGAGGTGAGGCAGAGCATACATGCCTTCAGAAAAGGTGGCATGTTGTTTTGTTTTCTCCAGCGATACTACTACAAGTATCCTGCTGCAGGCACATGCAAATCCAATCAAGTCTTCCGCGTTGCTCATTATTTTTGTCCCGCCGTATCGCGTTGTGCTCGCTCTCGTCTCTATTGTCTGCCCACTCCAGCAATACCACCCTTTCTTCATGGGCCCCGACTACATTGGCCCCGCCGTGGACCACTTCCAGGAGATCAGCGCCCAATTCCCTGAGGTGAGACTGGCGCATTTTGTTGCTTACATGATGTGTGAGGCAATTGAGAAGTCCGGTTTGATAATATAATGTAGCAAGTGGTGTTAGTTCGGCGACTCGGGTGAAACACGCAATTCTCTTGTAGACCGACTTTTGCTGGAGAAGTTTTACATACGTGATTCCAGCAACAAATTTCCTGTCCCCTCCCTCCAGCACCGAACCCGAGTCCTACATCTCGGGGTGGCGTGACCTCACGAGAGCAAGACACCATCTGTACACTTGAAACGAAATACAGTGTAAGGAGATGTTGCCAGTGATGTGGTGCCGACATGCTGGTATCAGTTGGTTGATCCAGTCAATTGTACGTTGCGCGAAGGCCCCTGCAGCTTGTCCAAAATAGCATAAAGTACTCCCGTGCACGTACTGGAGTTACTGGTGACACAGCGTGGATGCTGTGCCGTCAACGATGCCAACATTCCCTCGGCACCATGTGGTCAACGAGTACTGTTTGTTCACACAACCATTCCCTCTCTGTCTCTCTGCTCGTCATTCCCGTGCCTCCCCAACCTCAGTTCTGGGCGTTCTCCCTCCTGGGCATGGCCTTCATCGAGTACAACACCATCATGACCGCCTTCGACACCCCCAGCGCTGTCACCGGCGAGGGCGGCCTGAAGGAGGACTACATGCCGGGAGACCTCGGCTTCGACCCCCTCAACCTCAAGCCCGACGACGAGGCGGCTCTGGACGTGATGAAGACCAAGGAGCTGAACAACGGCCGTTTGGCCATGATCGGCATCGCCGGCATGTTGGCGCAGGAGCTGGTCAACCCGGCCGATATCCTCGGCTAGAATGTTCGACTTTGTCGGCTGGGATTGTCTGGGCGTATGAATCAAGTGTGTTTGTTGGTGTGCTATTGGGAGTGTTTAATGCACCGGTCTGGTCCGAGAGGAGGAAGGTAGTTGGGAGGTGCCACGTACCTTGTGGTGCAGTCTTCTCGCGATGGTAGATACTGGTGTGAATCGGGTGTTCGCTAATGCGTAAATGTCCGTCTGTATTTACTTCTGTACCGGTTTGGTGCTGAGTGTCGACGATTCGGCTAGCCTTAGATTCGGCATTTTTGTATCCACCGATTGCGATGTCGGCGGAGGACAGAAACGGTGTCACCCTTGTCAATGTCATTATGATGAGAACTTTTGCTTGACCTTGTTTAGGCAATCCCGCCCAGGCTAACGAACAAGTTTTTGTTGTTTTACTTGGCCATTTGGCTGTTTGGTTTTTGAAAGTCCCTCTACGATCTTACTTTGCTGCATGAACTCGAAAGGTCGAGCTGGGATGCGACAATAGAGTACGTGAAGCATGCAGTTTCACGCGCCAGAATGTCGTGTTTGCGAGTCTGACGTGTGTGGTGAAAATAGAGGGCACAGCACGCGCATGTATGTAGCCAAAGCTTCCGTGCAGCCTTGCCTCTTCGCGGTTTGATCTTTGTTTTCTTGCACTTGACACGGATGCTCTGCCTCGTAGCTTGCGTGCAGCGGCGTCCAAGGTGTGCCGCGTCGAATTGTTGTGCGACGCGTGTGCCCTTGAGTACATTTTGTTGTTTGTTTGAGTATCATTAGAGAGTAGTTCTATCCAGGTGATGACCTTTGTTATTCACAAGTAGATGTCGTGTTATTGTCAATGAAAAAATGAACGAAAAGATTCTTGTCCTAGGTGACTCCTGCTGGTGACAGCAGTGCTTGGGTGCTTGATGGCGGAGGGCAGTATACCGTATATGACACAAGATATCTCACCCTCTTGACCAGTTTTCGAAGCTCGATTTCTCAGCTGCAGGAACAGTCACAGCGCCGAAAACGGCGGGGTTGAAACCGTCTTTTCGAGAGCTTTTCGAAAATGAATCGTTTCGTTTATGCATCCCCTTCGTCGTGGAGTAACCGAGCTTTGAAAATCGGTCCAGGGGGTGTGTTATCTTGTGTCATATACGGTACTGCCTCCCACGTGCAACAACCGCCATTGACACTGTAATGGGTCTAGCGTACGCACTCGTAAAACGATGTGCGCATGGTGATGGTCTTCGGACTTGTGAAACGACTCACGCATGCACGTGCCCTCACCCACCGCCATCTGACCCGTAATACCACGGCTCACGCGGTTCGGAGAACACCTGCATCGCGTACCGGCAACATACCTGACATTCATAAACAAGTTCTTTTTCATGCGCACTCCTGCATAGGTGTCACACTCATGCATATGTGAAACCACACCTAACGTGGAGTAGGATTTCCGGATGTGATGGTAATCTTCCCGTTCACGCATGGAGGAAGCCGCATCTCTCATGATGATGTGTGGAAAGAGGGCGCGGAGAGCGGCGAAGGCTTGAAAGTTTATATCTATGCGGCCGAGACATTTGGTGAAGTGTAGCTATCCTCCCATCGACAACCACTGTCGCCTGGCCTATGTAGTGCAGGCGAAGGACGCCAGCCTTCTACAGTACGTCGCCCAACCGAAAATCTAATTGGGTTCGACATCGATGCTAACGGAATCGTTGACGACGCTGTTTTTGGACGTAGTAAGAAAACGGGGCAAAACGCATGGGCTTGTTGTTCTCATTGCGGACGTTTCCAATCAGTGTACGTAGTATTCAATCATCGATGAGAGTGCAGGATTCGGCTAGCGACCTCGATTCGCAATGCTCAAGAGTGGTAAATACGGGTTTTGATGAAATGAAGAACGAGCCACCGTAAAAACAGTGCTCACGTGTTCGTCCCCGGGAATAGATGCCACCACACCCACCCGAGGAGATGCTGAACAGTCATTTTTTGTAGCAATTATTCAACCAATCAATGTGATTTTGTGAGGGATAAGGGAAAGAAGGCCGAAAGGTGAGCGCAGACGAGCTGATTCATTACCGACAAATTTTACGTCACGGCGATCGATGCGATGCGTCTGACGAGAATTTCTCGTCACGGGTCTTGTTCGCTCGAATCATCGCAGCTGCCACACTTTCCAACCTCCCTCCCCCCATCTCTCACAAGCTCTCATCTACCATAATACTACAGTAGTAGTAAATAGTTACATCCCCGACGCCTGCTTCGAGTCTTTTAGGGAGGGTGTGATGGCAGCGGACAAAAAGTGAACTCTCTGTTTTGATCGCTTCCAAACCCATTTACAGTACAGTGCAAAAAAAAAGGGTGAATGATGAGAGATGGTGAGATCTTGAGACAGAGAGAGGTACCTTCTGTAGTGTACGAGCAAGGTAGGGTGTGTTGGCGCTTCCGATCGATGCCGTCCGTTGCCGGTGACTCTTCTTGCTGCCGATTTGTTGGCATGCGCTCGAAGTTTTCACATCTCTTGAGTGGACAATTGGCCAGTGGGGGATGACCTTTAATACTACAATTCTCTATTGAATACTTTCCGACGAGGCTCCCCACCAAATCCAACACTTTCAAGCAACACGTCACTAAACATTCGCACCAAGGAAAATAGGAACATGTTATTTTACTCGTTCATCATGGTCCAAAACCCCAAACTAGTTTCTCCACTCACTGTGGTTGTATGTAGCGTTGATGCCGAATCCGAGCTTCCGGTCGGTCGGGTGGCCACAACAACGTGTTGTGAGTTTGATGCTTTTCGTTTGCAGTAGGCCAAACACAATAGCCACGAGCGTGGATGGGATGATGTGGCTATGCTCAGTTTATATCGTGGCCGTATTAAAACAGCTCCCAAGCCTTTCGCCGAAGGCTGTGAACATATTCCCGTACTTTACCATGAGAGGTGTGCCCACCACCGACAAAAGAAACAAATGTACCACACTTCTCGTTGTCAGTGTGCACGTTCTGTGCGTCTACTGCACATGACTAGACAGTATAGAATAGCCATCACCGCAATGAATTCCTGGCTGTGTGGGCTACGTAAAAGAACGAGACGCGGCTTCTTTTTTTTTGTTTTCCGGTATGGCATGCCGGTAACCTCACACTGTAGTAGTCAGTGGGGACGCCAGGGTCACAGATGGCGGTCGGTGAGGGCGGATGTATGCATACATGCCCCATTCTGTGGACTGTCGCCAGCTGGTGTCAAGGGCTGATTACCCGTAGGGCAGAGTATCTCGCCCCCCGACCGTCAAGCACGGAAGTACTGTCGCCAGCAGGTGTCACGTGAGATACAGACGTGCTCGTTAGATTTGTATTCGGTTGACGACAACACTCACTAACCTCGACGAGGGCAACACACAAGACAGAGAGGGGTCATTATCTGGAAGGAACAACTCCCAAACAACGCGATTCACGGTGCACGACAAAGTCGAGACGTTGGCTCTGATCTTCAAATAAACAACACACCTTATCGATAATGCATCGAATAAGAAAACGGCCCGACACACCCTCAACGCCACTGCACGTAACTACAAAGTTTGGCATTTGTGTCAGGTGTGACAAACCAGTGACATCGCCCCCACTTGCCACAAGCCATGCACAACAAACACCTCACGAGCCCCTGTAGCATATACCAACGATCAAACAACGAGGTGGCAACACCTGTACCAAAGCTTTTTGGCTACACACATGAACTTGCAAGACCAGTCGGCCTGCGAAAGCTACCATCGTTGAAGCAATCCGTTTCCCGCACTAGGATCGTGAAGACATCTTACAATTACAAATACAAACATCCAACTCGCGAAATTTGCACGTAAAATATCAGTCAAAATTGTGCACGAGCCTGAGAGGAACTGGCCCCGGCTAAACAACATCAAGCAAAATTTCTCGCTACTACCCAGCCGAGAGCGACACAGATTCCACTGTATACGTCGACATCGCCATCGGTAGTAGTAGAAAACGCCGAAACATGAAAACAGAAGCCGAAGCGTCTACACCCAGCAAAACTACTACGGCACAGAAGTAAGTTACAGCTGGAACCTCAAGCATCAACGAAACATTCTTCAAACCAGCATCTACGATCGCGAGGCAAGGCCGCACAACAAGGTACGTGGCACCTCCCAAATGCCTTCCTCCTCTCGGACCAGACCGGTGCATTAAACACTTCCAATAGCACACCAACAAACACACTTGACTCATACACCCAAGACACTCCCAGCCGACAAAGTCAAACATTCTAGCCGAGGATGTCGGCCGGGTTGACCAGCTCCTGCGCCAACATGCCGGCGATGCCGATCATGGCCAAACGGCCGTTGTTCAGCTCCTTGGTCTTCATCACGTCCAGAGCCGCCTCGTCGTCGGGCTTGAGGTTAAGGGGGTCGAAGCCGAGGTCTCCCGGCATGTAGTCCTCCTTCAGGCCGCCTTCGCCGGTGACAGCGCTGGGGGTGTCGAAGGCGGTCATGATGGTGTTGTACTCGATGAAGGCCATGCCCAGGAGGGAGAACGCCCAGAACTGAGGTTGGGGAGACACGGGAATGGCGGGCAGAAAAGTACAGAGAGGGAATGGCTGTGTGAACAAACAGCGCTCGTCGACCACATGGTGCCGGGAGAAGGGTGGCACCGTTGGCAGCGCCGCATCCACGTGCCAGGAGAAACATTACTCGAGTAGGTACTGCGGAAGAAGAGCACTTGATGATTCCCGACAACCTGCGGAAGCCTTAGCGCAACCTACAACTGACTAGATCAACCAACTGATACCAGCGCGGCGGCACCACGACAACGCGAACAACTTCATGTGCTTCACTTTGATGTGTGCACATGGTGTTTTGCTGTGGTGGGATCACACCGCCGCGAAATTACGACTCGTTTTCGGTGTTAGAAGGGGAGGACAGGAAATTCGTTGCTGGAATCACGAATGTGTACGGGTGTATCTTGTCGGACTACGGTAGGTCTACGGTAAAAAATCGTTTTAACCCGAGTCGCACAAAGCACAGAACTTTTTAAATCCGACATTTCAATTGCCTCAACACACCATCTGAGAAAAAAAATATGCTTACCCCAACACCCAGTCTCACCTCAGGGAATTGGGCGCTGATCTCCTGGAAGTGGTCCACGGCGGGGCCAATGTAGTCGGGGCCCATGAAGAAAGGGTGGTATTGCTGGAGTGGGCAACGGCGACAGAGACGAGAGCGAGCACGACGCGATGCGGTGGGACGAAATGCATGACAAACACCAAGGATTCCACTAGGCTTGTGTCTACCGCAAAAAGGAGTATCGCTCGAGACGTGAGCGAGCACGACGCGATGCGGTGGGACGAAATGCATGACAAACACCAAGAGGTCTTGTGTCTACCGCAAGATAGTACTATCGCTCGAGACGAGAGCGAGCACGACGCGATGCGGTGGGACGAAATGCATGATAAACACCAAGAGGTCTTGTGTCTACCGCAAGACAGCAGTAGCATCGCTCGAGAAAACACAACAACATGCCACCCTCTCTGAAGGCATGCCTCCATCGTATGCAATCATGCACGTTTTGCCTCACCTCTGCGACGATGACACCGAGAGACGCAAGCATGGCCACACGCCCGTGCTTGATCTCGGCCTCGCGCCACTTCTTGATGTCGCCGGGGGCGGCGCCGTCGGATAGGCCCAGGGGGTCGAAGATCTGAGGCACGAGGGCGTTGGACAGCGGTGATCAAAGACCGCAACGGGTGAGACGATTTGACCCAGAGTGTAAGACCTCAATCAGATATGACACCATGAAAAGTTCATCTGGCCATTCCCAATCTCTCCGTCGTGGATAGGATACCTTGGATAGAGGCACGACCAAAATGGATGGTTGGATAGGTGGATCGACGAGGAATGAGTTGTTGTTGTTGTTGTTGTTGTTGATGTTGTCTTTACATTAAAAACCGTTCCGATGTCTCTCCACACAGTACCTTCGTACGTCCGTAGTGATCCAACACTCGACGCGGTCGATTCCCGTTGTCGCAGGCTAACTTACCCTACAATGGTACACTCAAATATACTGGTCCCGAGGGGTCCGCAAGTCAATAGAAATCAACGCCAGATATTCTGGAGTCTTTCAATCATTCTGCGCGCTATGCGAGGTAACAACTGACACTAGGAGTCACCATCACGGGCCGGAGAGATTGAGGTACGTGTTGTTGGATCCGATAATACCGGCACATGTATGCGAGTATACGGTGTGTGGATTCAAGAACCACCGCACTCCTGCTGTAGAACGCCATGTATCCACAAGACATCACGTCATCATACCTGTCGATGTCAGCAATACTTACCAATACCGCTGTACTTCACGTGTTCATGTCGGAACAAGCACACATCCACAACTTAATGCCGCGTTCATAAACCTAACCCTTTGAACACAAGATACAAGTCGCGAGAGTCAACGAACGGCTCTCAGGGTATGAGTAGTCTTCGGCAATGCATACAACTCTTCCCTGAGGTGCGTGTTGGCTCAGTCACGCGATCAAACACCAGGCGTTCTCACCTTTCCGTCAGAGAAGGGAGCTCCGGGCAGGGTTGCGACGAAGTCCGAACCGGCGCTCATCTTGAGGCTCGAGGAAGAAGGAGTAGTAATGGCAACAGATCGCACGGCCATCGGCGCGACGAAGGCAGTCGAGGAGGCGATGAGGGTGGCGGCAGTGCCAATGAACATCTGGGAGGCGACCATCTTGCTCAGTTGGTGGAGTGCGCGTTGGGAGATAGGTTGATGAAGGTGGAGTTGAGGGCGTGCTGTGGTTCTGGGAGAGAGGGGGACAAGCGTGGGGGTGGGTAAACATGCGGCGAGATTGTGTGTGATGTGTGAGCCAGGACATATTATGACGCGCAGAGTTCTCGAAGCACGCATGTGACATCGTGACGGGACATATGTCATGACACCCACATCATGAGTCGACCTCAGTCACTGAAACACGATGGCCATTCACAGCCAGCAGAGCCATCGAGCGTGCGTGCATGTGATTGAGCTGCAGGAAGTAAGGCTGAGTCTCCTGGTGATCATCCACCTACAGCAGTACCTGTCTCATTGTACATCGGTTGGCTCGCCTATCCAGCGGTACGTTTTAGCAGCGTGGTCCCACTCGGGGCGGGGGCGGGTTGTTTTCCTCTGCGGGGTATGTATTTCAAGTTCGAACCCTCGAAGACGATTGGCTGAGCACGCGGCCGCATCATGACGTGCTTGCAGTGTTTGCAGTCCGTGTCCAAAGTGCGAACTGCGAACTGAAACACGCACAACGACCGAACAGAGATTTCGTGACGTACTTCAAAAACACGTCATGGTGGTATGGTTCCGCTACGTACTCAGCCAATCGTCTTCGAGGGTTCAAATTTGAAATATATACCCCGCAGAAAAACAGCCCGCCCCAAAGCCCCAAATGGGACCGCGCTGCTGGAACGTACCACTGTGCGCGAGCCGACCAATACACGATGTGACATGTAGGTGGGTGATGATGAGGAGATTCAGCCTTAGTTGTAGCAGTAGCTCAAGCACACACTCACCCGCTCTGCTGGCTGGGAGCTGAGTTGCCATCATCACGTTTGAGTGACTGACGTGGTCGACACATGATGAGGTAGATGGACACATACGTGCTTCGAGGCGTGTCACAAGTCCCTTCTTGCTCATCACTCATGACATTACAATCTCGCCGCATCTCTACCCACCCCCACGCCTGTCCCCCATCCTCCCACAACCACAACACGCCCTCAATCCCACCTTCATCAACCAATCTCCCAACCCACACTCCACCAAATAAGCAAGATGGTCGCCTCCCAGATGTTCATCGGCACTGCCGCCACCCTCATCGCCTCCTCGACTGCCTTCGTCGCGCCGATGGCCGTGCGATCTGTTGCCATTACTACTCCTTCCTCCTCGGGCCTCAAGATGAGCGCCGGTTCGGACTACGTCGCAACCCTGCCCGGAGCTCCCTTCTCTGACGGAAAGGTGATGACTGTGTGTGTGATCGCGCGAGCCAACACCCAAGGTGGTCATTTCTATGCATGTGTAGTCTAGATCTAGTCTAAAGGCTACAACACCCTCGGGACCGCCGTCTCGAGCAACGTTTACATATCCGTGTCCGAAGGCTCGCTCTCTCCAGAGTAGTGTAACACCGACCAGCAGTATTTTGTGGACGTACACCTACAGTACCCACAGAACATGTGGTCTGGTTACATCAGTAACAGTGGCAAATAATGCGCACATCGCTTCAAGGGTATCTTTTTGTGTCGTAGTGATGTGGATATGAACAGCATCCTGGGCGCAGACGCAGACTCAAAACTTGTCATGCCGCGGAAAGATTGGGAGGTCGACAGATGAGTGTATCCATCATTGTGGCGATCCCGTGTGAGATTTCACCCTCTGGGTCAAATCGTCTCACCCGTTGCGGTCTTTGATCACCGCTGTCCAACGCCCTCGTGCCTCAGATTTTCGACCCCCTGGGCCTATCCGACGGCGCCGCCCCCGGCGACATCAAGAAGTGGCGCGAGGCCGAGATCAAGCACGGGCGTGTGGCCATGCTTGCGTCCCTCGGTGTCATCGTCGCAGAGGTGAGGAAAACCATGCACGCGTGGATGGTTGGAATACGATTGACACATACAGTGGCTTCAGAGAGGGTGGCATGTTGTTTTGTATTTCCCCGTTATACTTGAATCTTACCGTAGGCGGAACACCTGTTGTAATCGAATCCTTGGTGTTTGTCATGCATTTCGTCCCACCGCATCGCGTCGTGCTCGCGCTCGTCCCTGTCGCCGTTGCCCACTCCAGCAATACCACCCTTTCTTCATGGGCCCCGACTACATTGGCCCCGCTGTGGACCACTTCCAGGAGATCAGTGCCCAATTCCCTGAGGTGAGACTGGTTGTTCGGGGAAACACATTTGATGTGTGAGGCCATCGAAAAGTGGGATATGACAAGTTGTTTGTGCGACTCGGATTTGACACTCAATTCACTTGTCGACCGACCATTGCTGGAGAAGGTACACACGTGACTCCAGCAACGAGTTTCCTGTCCTCCCCTTCCCACACCAAAAACGAGTCTAAAGGTGGTATGATCAACTTTCAAGGTGGTATGATCCACTTTCACCTCAGTAAGGCACCATCTGCACACTTTGATAAATAATGTTCATTCCCATTTTTTTCTACCACCGTGCTGATCTAAGTTGGTTGACCAGCCAGTTGTACGCCGCGCTAAGGCGTCGGTAGATTGACCCACTCAACAATTGCCCTCTTCCGCATTACCTACTCGAGTTAGGGGACACGGCGTGTATGCTGTGCTGCCAACGATGCCACCCTTTCCTATCATGTGGTCGACGAGTGCTGTTTGTTCAAACAACCATTCCGTACATGTGTTTCTCTATTCATCATTCCCGCGTCTCCCCAACCTCAGTTCTGGGCGTTCTCCCTCCTGGGCATGGCCTTTATCGAGTACAACACCATCATGACCGCGTTCGACACCCCCAGCGCTGTCACCGGCGAGGGCGGCCTGAAGGAGGACTACATGCCGGGAGACCTCGGCTTCGACCCCCTCAACCTCAAGCCCGACGACGAGGCGGCTCTGGACGTGATGAAGACCAAGGAGCTGAACAACGGCCGTTTGGCCATGATCGGCATCGCCGGCATGTTGGCGCAGGAGCTGGTCAACCCGGCGGACATCCTCGGCTAGATTGTATTACTTTTGTCGGTTGGGATTGTCTGGGTGTATGAGTCAAGTGTGTTGGTGTGCTATTGTGAGTGTTTAATGCATCGGCCTGGTCCGAGAGCATGGAAGGTACACGACACCTATTTTACGGCCTTGTCTCGCGGTGGTAGATGCTGGTGTGTTTGGCGTTTCGTCGATCCTTGCGTTTCCGGCTCCAAGTTCCTTCTGTACCGGTTTAGTGCTGAGTGTCGACGGTTGGACTTGTCGGCTCTCGCGGTTTCTTTCACCACCATTTGGAATGTGGCCGAAGGGAGAAATCTGTATCGCTCTTGCCATATGCGGTGGCGACAGGTTTTGCTAGAGCTGTCTTTTTCTTTGGACGAGCCTCGCGAGTTGGCTGTTCGTGGTTTACAATCTCTAATCGATTCTAGTGTCCGAGACGGACTGCTACCTACACCCACGATACCTCTCTTGTCGATATTTGGAAGGTCGAGCATGGGACGTGATGAAAAGATAAGATGCGTTGTGTGTCGTATTCTAGCGTCCCAAATCTCGCGTTTGCGAGTTTGACGTGTGTGGTAACAAGAGAATGGCAGCACGTTCAGGGTTGTAGCTAATTTTTCGTACATACTTGCCTCCTCTTGGTTTGATCGTCGGGAGTATATTTTATAGGAGCTCGTGAAGGTATTTGTTGTAATAGATGATTTGTGTAAAGTGGAGTGGTTGTTTCTTTTTGTCGCACCTGGCACCGATGTCCCACTTTGTATCCTGCGTGCAGTGGTGTCCGAGGTGTATCGCATCGAGATGGTGTGCTACGCCCCGAGTGCATTTTGTAGGGTGTTTGGATGTCGTCAAGTGACAACGTCTCGACTTTGTCATGCAGAGTGAATGGCGTCGGCGATATATAGTGCTTTTGTGATACGAACAATCGAATACAAACTTGACGAAAACGTCCATGTCACGTGATACCTTCTGGTGACACTACATCACGGTCAATGGTTGAGGGGCGAGATACCTACCCCCAGGCGCCACCAGCCGTTGACACCTACTGGCGGCAGTACGTGAAAAAACGCATGTCTGCATCATGCATGCATCTGCCCTCACCGACCGCCATTTCTGCCCGTACCGTCCCCACTGACTAGCGTGTGAGGATATCGGCATGCCATACCGGCAAACACAAGTAGAAGCTGCGTCTTCACTTCGTATCCCATAAGCAGGAACCTGCTGTGATGGCCATTTTACTGTCTTGTCACCATGCACAAACGTGTAAACGTGCACTGAAGGCAAATGAATGTGGTTTTCCTCTCTTCTGTCGGTGGTGGGCAAATCTCTATAGCAAGTATGGAAGACGCTCACGGCATTCGGCGAAGGCTCGAAGGTTGACATATCTACGCCCCCAAAGTTGACGTATTTACGCCCCCAATACGAACTGAGAATAGTCATCATCCCATTCACCTTCGTGGCCATTGTTTCTGGCCTAGTTAGACAAGCGTTTGACTTACAAGAAGTGTGGGTGTCTACAGGTACCGGAAGGTCGCTTTCGGGACATCAGTGCATCAATGCTGGAACCATGCTACCACTGTATGCATTGAGCCTTTCGTGGATTTTGGGCCTTCACGGACGAGTAGGAAAAGGCCTTCTAGTGCTTTTTCCGTGTTGCGCATGTTCGGCCATGTGTTGATTGGAAGTGCTGGGTTTTAGGGGTTGCCTTGTGGAGAAAAAGTAACCAATAGAGGGACTTTGCCATCGGGTTATCTGCCGCCGGTCAAATATCCACCCCAAAGCTCTATCCTACACGGAGGGCTGAAAAATGCTGGATAAGGCATAGGCCTACAAATCGGCCGCAACAGAGTCGTCGGCAACGCACGGCATCGATCGGAAGCACCAGCACACACCCTTCTTCGCTCGTACACCTAGAAGCTATCCATGATGATGGACGAGAATTATCTCAAGGTCTCACCACCTCTCGTCGTTCCCCCTTTGATGTATTCCTGTTCTGTAGTACATGGTTCGGGGTGTACTCATACTAGTAGTCGTGCATGCCGTAGTCGTTAGACCATTGACCTCGCATCCCTACAAAGCCGGGACGGAGCACGCCGGGTTCTCACCGGACCAGGCTCTCACATCACCAAGCGCGAAGCGCCGTGAGATATTCGGCGAGTCGCATGAAGGGTGCGCTGCATCCTGCTAAGGGTTTTCGGCATCTTGTGCTTACTTCCTTGCGTACGGATGACAGCTGCGTATGACTTAATTTATTTTCTGGTGCTTTCACTTCCAGAGACAGTTGTAAGCACTGTGTAACTGCCTCGAGGGTGCTTGACCATTTTAACACAACGTGGTGCGATCATCCCCCTTGCGCGGAGTGAGGGTTCTCCACCCCGCACAACATGATCTACTCGACCACCATTATGGTTACCGCCAAAAAAAAAAACGGAGGTAAAAAAAAAAAACGGTAACCTGGTTGCCGAGTTCACGAAGTGAATTGGCTTGTTTTACAACGTCGTTGCCAAGCGACGAAAACCCAACCCCGATGGCAAACACCGGGGGGGGCGGCTTGTTTTACAACGTCGTTGCCAAGCGACGAAAACCCAACCCCGATGGCAAACACCGGGGGGGGCGGCTTGTTTTACAACGTCGTTGCCAAGCGACGAAAACCCAACCCCGATGGCAAACACCGGGGGGGGCGGCTTGTTTTACAACGTCGTTGCCAAGCGACGAAAACCCAACCCCGATGGCAAACACCGGGGGGGGCGGCTTGTTTTACAACGTCGTTGCCAAGCGACGAAAACCCAACCCCGATGGCAAACACCGGGGGGGGCGGCTTGTTTTACAACGTCGTTGCCAAGCGACGAAAACCCAACCCCGATGGCAAACACCGGGGGGGGCGGCTTGTTTTACAACGTCGTTGCCAAGCGACGAAAACCCAACCCCGATGGCAAAGGGCGGGGGGGGTTCGGGAGCGATCAAAATAGATTGTTCATATTTTTCGTAGCATACCCCTACGCATAGACAGATAACTGCCACAGCACCCGACGAGATTCTGAGCAGGCAATGGGGATATTACTACTACTATTGTAGACGGAAGCTTGTGAGGGATGGGGGAAGGGGGGTTGGAAGGTGTGTGGCAGCTGGGATGGTTCGAGCGAACAAGAACCAACCATGACGAGAAGTTCTACGTAAGATGCTCACCTTCCGGCCTCCCTACCCTCATCCTCATATTATTTGTTCATTCATTGAAAAGAGCTAAATGTGCTCACGCAGCATCTCTTCGGGTGTGTCTCGTGGTGCACAATATATGAGGAGAACGGTTCGGTTGTTGCTGTTGTTGTCTTCACAATTAAAAACCGCTACGGTCTCCGCCCAGTACCTTTTCCAACGTCCGTACTGGTCCCACCCTAGAACGGGGTGCACCTTTCTAGAAATAACATAAATGAAAATAAAGCTCAGAAAGGACCTCCAGGACGTAATTTGTATTTTTCCAAACGAAAAAGAAAAATTACCGGGGTACAGACGATCAAACTCGGGTCAAAAAGGATGAGAACGGTGATTGGATCTAATTCCACACCACCCAAGACATGCCCTTGGGCTCGTTTTCGTAGTACGTCCAAGCATTGGGTCGTAAATGCAATTCCATCGGCATCCATCCATGTCGAACCCAATTAGTGAGTTTTCGGTAGGCCAACGTACTGCTGTAGTCAACAGTTTTGGAAGAAGGCTGGCTGGCGCCTTTTGCCTGCACTACATAAGGCCAGGCGACAGTGTATGTAGTGGTTATCGATGGGAGGATGGGAATACTTAACGCATTATCTCAGCATCTGATTGAAGCCTTCGCCTAACTCTGCGCCCGCTTTCCAGATTTCATCATGATGAGAGATGGGACTTCCTCCATGCGTGAATGGGAAGATGGCCATCTCACCCGGGATGGGGAGATGGCCATCGCACCCGGGAATCATACTTCCGTGTTGTGGGTTGACATATTCGGAAGCTAATGCACTTCTTTTTGAATATCAGGAATGTTGCTGGTACGCGATGCCGGTGTTCTCCGAACCACATGGGCCGTGGTATAACGGGTCAGATGGTGTCAGTGAGGGCACATGTATGCTTGTATCGTTTTACGAGTCCGTCGACGGTCACCATGCGTGCATCGTTTTACGAGTGCGTATGCTTTAGACCATGAAACTGTCGAGAGCTGTTGAAGTTGCTCGTGGGGGGCAGCATGCTTCTCTCCGCCACCAAGCATCCAAGTACTGCTGTCACCAGCAGGTGTCACCTAAGACGGGGATGTTTTCGTTCATTCTTCGATTGACAGCACGACAGCAACTAGCGAAATCAATAGAGTCATCACCTGGATGGAACATCCCTCTGATGATACTCAAACACACAACAGAATCGAACCAATGGTGCACGCGTCGCACAACAACTCGACAAGGCACACCTTGGACGCCACTGCACGCAAGCTACAAGGTGAGACGCCCGTGTCAGGTGCAACAAACCAACGATCACACCGCGAGCCGGCAAGCGTGTACGAAAGCTTTGGCTACACACGTGGAAAGTGCTACACTCTCTTTTCACCACACACGTCAGACTCGCAAACACGACATTCCGGGGCGCAACACTCTATGCTAAAACTACTCATTTGTCGCTTTCAAGTTCGACCTTTCGAGTTTCGACAGCACCAGGACCGTCAAGACATGCTACAACGGAAACAGCCAAATGGCGAAGCTCGTCTAATGGGAAAATATGAGACAAATTTATTCTTGAGTCTGGGCGGGAATAGCCTCGGCTAAACAACATCACGCAAACTTTCTCACCATAATGACAACAACGACACAGATTCTTCTTTCCGCCGACATCACCATCGGTGGTATGCATCGAAGAACAGAATGCAAGGCCAGTCTAACCGTCGACACTTAGCAATCCTTCGGTACAACACCAAATTACAGCCGAAAACGTAAGCATGAAGGAACATCCGTATCGCACCAGCATCTGAGATCGCGAGAAAAAGCCGTAACAAAATGGTAGGTAGCACCTCCCAACTTCCTTCCATCCTCTCGGACCAGGCCGATGCATTAAACACTCACAGCACACCAGCACACTTGATTCATACACCCAGACAATCCCAACCGACAAAAGTAATACAATCTAGCCGAGGATGTCCGCCGGGTTGACCAGCTCCTGCGCCATCATGCCGGCGATGCCGATCATGGCCAAACGGCCGTTGTTCAGCTCCTTGGTCTTCATCACGTCCAGAGCCGCCACGTCGTCGGGCTTGAGGTTGAGGGGGTCGAAGCCGAGGTCTCCCGGCATGTAGTCCTCCTTCAGGCCGCCCTCGCCGGTCAGAGCACTGGGGGTGTCGAAGGCGGTTATGATGGTGTTGTACTCGATGAAGGCCATGCCCAGGAGGGAGAACACCCAGAACTGAGGTTGGGGAGACACGGGAAGGACGGGCAGAGAAATACAGAGAGGGAATGGTTTTGCGAAGAAAAGGCACTCGTCAACCACATGGTGTCGTGGGAAGGGTGGCACAGTGGACAGTACCGTATCCTTGTGCCAGGAGGAACAACACTCGAGTAGGTACTGCGGAAGAAGGGCACGTGATGAGTCCCGACAATCTGCGGAGGACTTAGTACAACAGGCTGGTCAACCAACTAATATCAGAACGGTGGCGACACAGCAATGTGAACAACTTTAGCAATGTTTTCTTTCGAAGTGTGCAGATGGTGTCTTGCTCTGGTGAGAGTGGGATTATACCACCCTTCGACTAGTTTTCGGTGTTGGAGGGGGAAGATAGGAAATTCGATGCTGGAACCACGTGCTTGTAACTTCTCGAGCGCTGGTGTACATGTGATTTGAACAGAGTCGCAGACAGAGTCGGCTGGTGTTATCCGACACGTCTTCGTCTCAAATATCATCAGCGAGTATCCAACCAAATGTGTTTCCCCGAACACCCAGTCTCACCTCAGGGAATTGTGCGCTGATCTCCTAGAAGTGGTCCACAGCGGGACCAATGTAGTCGGGGCCCATGAAGAAAGGGTGGTATTGCTGAAGAATCCAGAGGCGACAGACGAAAGCGAACACAATGCAATGCGGTTGGACGAAAATATTGAGCAACGTGGACTCGATTGGGTGTTGTGTCTACACAGTAGGATTGTAGTGTCGCTGGAGAAAACAAAACACATGCCACCCTTTCTGAAGCTTCATGTCCAGCGTTTGCAAATATATTGACGGGTGATGCTTGCCGCACCTCTGCGACGATGACACCGAGGGACGCAAGCATCGCCACACGCCCATGCTTGATCTCGGTCTCACGCCACTTCTTAATGTCGCCGGGGGCAGCGCCGTCGGATAGGCCCAGGGGGTCGAGGATCTTAGACAAGAGAGAGAGCGTTGGGACAGCGGTGATCGAAGACCGCGACGGGTGAGACAACTTCGTCACGGAAAATCCTTACATGTGCAGAGGTACGGCAACGTGATTGATGTGTCGACTCTCAATCTCTGCGTTGTGGTTAGGATACCTTGGACATCGCGGCATTACAACAGATCGATGGGTTGAGAGGTGCATCGACGACGAATGAATACGTGCTGTTGGATGCGCGAAAGCCACATAATATTATCGTACTGACATACATGCGCGTGGATCTGCACTTGCATGTCTCCGCTCACCTAAAATACAAGGCATTCACGTCACATCTGTCCATGTCAATAGAATGAGCCGCGGAGCGTGAAGCGCGAGTGTTTTCTCGTCGTCCCCATGAGGGAAAAAAAGGCTCTATATATCGGCCAAAGTTGCGCCGCGCGATACAGGGGCCGCAACACTTGGTTTCCGGGAAGCCGATATAGCCCACCTTTGGATCCAGAACGAGATCTATAGGGCACCGATTGACGATTTGTTTGCTTTTGAGAAAGAAGAAAAATAGCGCGCTCTTCGTCACGCCGGTTTGGTCGTGCTTCGGCAACAGACGGCCGTGCTTCACAGGCATATGTGCCCAAATTTCGTAGGAGATCTTGCTCCCCAACCCGGGGTTTCTACGCGAAAAGGCGTGCACAAAAGCTGAGATCGCGCGCGCGCGCGATTGAAACTAGGAAAAGAAACACCGACATACAGAGAGATGCACCGCTGAGACGCTGATCTAAGACCAGCTATGAAAGCCAGGAGGGGCCAGCCCTATACGACCTGTGCACCGTGGGTATATACTGTAGGCATGCGCCATGTGTAACCTGGCGGGTGTTTATTGATGTTGAGTGGGTCCACAACCGACTGACTGCTCCAAAAAGAGCAGACCGATGATCACAATTAACTGATCCCACAAATAATACACCTTCCCAAGTCCAGATCACACCTACTTGCTGTTGTTGCTGCTGCAGGCGGGCCTCTCGCATGAAAGCCGTGACGTCACATGACCATCAACGGGCTTTGTTGTTTTTGGTTCATGCTGGACTGCTTGCTTTCACCAAGGGGGCGGAAGGCTAGACTAGCGACGAATAGACTATGGCGGGCAAGTTGTGAGCCTGACGCAATATTTGCCCTCTGTTGTGTCACAATCCTATGTCTACGCTGCTGGTCGTGCTCCTCGACGGTGTGATGCGTGATACGCTCGCCGCCAGGTGTATGCCGCATGCGTGCTTCTTCCGGATGCCCATGTGTACGTACGTGTGTGTCTGCGTCCGCACAGAGGGAAGACTTCACATTTTGTTTCTTCGTGCATGTACATCAAAACGGAAAGAAGCAACTGCTGTCTAGACTATGTATTTTAAGTTTTGAACATTGGCCGCACATACAACCATCGTCGCTCCCGTCGTACGCCTGCTGTCCCTCTGTGGTGCACGCGTAGCTGCACCACAAACGATTCCCGCTGGCGTGCGTCGGGATTCGTGCACCATCAGCATCGCAGATAAGCAACTGCAAGGTATTGAGTCACACCACGCGGCTTATTACCCCCCCATACCTATTACCTCACGTGTTGCGTCGGTACATGTACAGCAGTCCACAAGAGCAAATCCACATGAGCACTGACGACGACACCATTCGGATAAAGCCCTGAAGTCGCAAGAGACAACGACTTTGAGGATACTCTAGAGCAGTACACGACCCCGGGTGATACTCTAGAGCTTACACCCTGGGTGTTCCTCAGGCGACCACACAGACGTCATCATCACCTTTCCGTCAGAGAAGGGAGCTATGGGCAGGGTCGCAACGTGGTCCGATCCAGCACTCATCTCGAGGCTCGAGGAGGACGGACTGGACTAGTGGCAACAGATCGCGCGGCCATCGGTGCGACGAAGGCAGTCGAGGAGGCGATGAAGGTGGCGGCAGTGCCGAGGAACATCTGGGAGGCGACCATCTTGCTTAGTTGGTAGAGTGTGTGTTGGGGGATTGGCTATTGGGACGAGGGATGAGGGTGTGTTGCGGTTGTGGGACGATGGGGGTGAAGCGTGGGTTTGTGACGATACGGCGAGATTGTCTGTGATGTGAGTGAGCCAGAAAACATGTTATGATGCGCAAAGTTCTCGGCCGTACGCATAGTATTCGTGCTGCTGTTGTGACGTGCCCGAACATGTTATGCGTCAGACAGCCGTCAGACACGGCACGACACGCCGTGGCAATTCATAGCCAGCAGAGCGGGTGGGCCTGTGATAAAAGGCTAATTAGGGTTGAGACTCGTCGCCATTCCCTGCACCCTACAAGTCACGAGACCAGGAGCCGCCGGGGGTATTCTGCGATTCGTCCAGCCGCGGGGTATTTATTCCAAATATAAACCCTCACAGATTATTGGCTGGGCCTGCCGCAGCGTGACTGTTTCGAGTTTACGCAACACTACTGCTGTGTCGAACACAGATAATCTGGATAGATTCGGGTAGACTATTATAATAATATTATTGTCAACTGCAATGATGGCTTGGTTGGTTGTTCTTCTTCATTGATTGTATCCACGGACTCATTCTGGCAGCACTTCAGACAGCAGCTGCCTGCCCCGAGTTTGGGTACCATGCACCATGGTGTTATTATTGTACAGACAGCACATCAACAGCAGTAGTAGTCTAGTCGACATTCATTTTGGTTAAGTGCGGGACAAGGGGGGTGATGCTGCTGCTGTAGTCGATTTGTAGTGTGTGGGCGTGTAGTTCATTCAGTTGTGAGCACGCAAATGTGCTGCAGGGATTGTAGGTGTACCTCCTCGGGCTTGTGTACCCTTTTCTTGCTAGTAGTGCGCGTGTTCTTTAGATCTTCTGATGGCGCTAGCAAAAGACTCGAAATAAGTCCAGTACCCAACCGGTTTTCCTCCACTTACTGAAAAGACTCCACCCCATCCCGTTCGACTGTGGGTATATCTCGAATGGGTAGTCTTTCTGTGCGTGTATAGACTATATTTCTCCTTAATTTTTTTTGTGACCACGGCCCGAGTCAATTCTAGATTTTGGGATCAGCAACTGACATGAAATCAACAACAACATCAACCGCAGTTTCAGGTTTCAGTTCACAATTTTTCCGTTGATGCGGTTCTCCGTAGAAACATCTCGTCGCCAAAGGTTCTTGCTCACACGAAATCACCCCATCTTTGACACCCGCCTCCCTTCCCCCATCGCTCACAATTTCTCTCCTTCCTCTCTCTCCACTCTTTCAACCCCAAACAAAATGGTTGCCTCCTCCAACATGTTCCTCGCCACTGCCGCCACCCTCATCGCCTCTTCGACTGCCTTCGTCGCGCCGATGGCCGTGCGATCTGCGGAGCCCGCGTCCTCCGCTTCGGCCCTCAAGATGAGCGCTGGATCGGACTACGTTGCAACACTGCCGGGAGCTCCCTTCGGCGATGGAAAGGTATCGCACACACGCACGGTCCTTTCCACAGCCAGTCAGTTGTGAATAGGACTTGTCTCTGCTGCTGCCGTGCTCTTTGCAGATGGTTGACCCATGTCTCCTCATATTCGAAAGGCCTGTATGTAGACTAGATGCGCAGACGAATTCCTGCACGCACGTAAGACATCTGTGAGTGCACGTTGTCGCAGACGTGGACCTGTAGGAGTCAACACTTCCGTTGGGCATGGTAGATCTCTGCCAAGTTTGTTTTGAGGAGTGTCTTGCCTCTCCGCCTGGTGGGTTATTAGCGGCTGTGGGGTGGCTGATTTCCAACAGGATCCTCCCGCCGTTCTTTTCTGGCGTGCTGGCTCTCCGTGTTCTTTCGATCGTTGAACCCGCCAGATCTTCGACCCCCTCGGGCTGGCCGATGGCGCTGAACCTGGAGAGATCAAGCTCTGGCGCGAGGCCGAAATCAAGCACGGGCGTGTGGCTATGCTCGCGGCGGTTGGTGTCATTGTGGCCGAGGTACGATCCAAACACACGACTGTCTGCGGTTCTTGGAGGAGGAAAAGGCACCTCCCTCGCAAGCTATCTGCCGCCGTGCGTACCTTTTCGGAAAGAAGGTGGTGTTGTGTTGGGCGAGACAACGCTTTGTCAAAATATGCACCGAATGCATGCGCAAAAGGACAGCGCAGAGCGATGGAGCGTCGATTTTCCTGGAGTGACATGCCATGCGTACATCCATGAGTCCTGCCTTGAACTCCGCCGACTTGTACGGACAGAGGCGGCCCGAAAAAAGGAGGCAAGATTTTTTTTCCACATATCTAGTCCAGACCAAAGCGGGAACCAAATGGAGCGTGTTGTAGTAGATAGCAAGCAACCGTATCTTCACGAGTTCAACTCGGAGCATACTCGTGCGGCAGAACACCACGGGCTCTTGCCCCCTACTCATGTCATTAGAGCATGACATGTCCTTTTCTCTGCGTCAATAACCAAGCATATATGTATTCGTCCGCTCCTATGCGGCTGGAAGAATATTCAGTTGGTACCTTTCAATCACACATGGACAACACAGAGGCGCCCGCACTTACGAACCTCTAATTTCGGCCGAGGCTGGGGTTCTTATTTTGCTGATCATCCTCTTGTGGGCTACAAATGGCCGCTATATAGGTGGTAGTGTAGGGTTCTTAACCGAGCTCACTAATGGTGCTCAAGTTCTTAGCTTCTGATTTTTTTCGAGTCTCAATGTCTTAACTGCTTAGTTCTTAAGTGCGGGCGCTAACAGTCTACAGAGTCGATGGATATCGATACGTTCCTATTGTAATACGTCACGTATGCGTGGCCGTAAAACGCATTGACGATTCCCTGCACAATGTATCGTTCGGGGAAATACGTATACTGAGAGTTTGTGGACCTGCTGCTTGCTACGAGATACGATAGCATGTCCTTTCACAACGCATTACAAGGGCCAACGTATGTCGTTCGACGTGCAGAAAGGGTGCTGTTCAGGGCAATTTGATGAAATATATCAACGCAAAAATGTGTTCGATACATGTCATGTATCCATACACATAACAACGATGTGTTGCCTTTGGTAATATCTAACACAGTCCATGTTGTCTATTGCTCCCCTGATACGTATCGTTGCACTGTCCCCGATTGATTGCCCTGACAAACGTATCGATACGGGCACGCCCATTGCAGCTCGGAGCATGATTTGTCCTGTCGGTATCTATCTGTTGGTGGTGCAATGGTGGCGGTACAATGCTTCGAAACGCTGGGGGGCAGAGTTATTAACATATCATGATCTCGTATGCATATCGGATCCCAATGTGTTCGATTCTGAATTTTCATCGTATGTGCATGTCAAGCAAGTAGTCTAGAGGCGATGGGAAACGATTGTTGCACAAGCACAACACATAGATAGACAGATGTTGTAGGCGCCAGAAGGTTTAGGACACGAGGAAAATAGCCTATCGTGGGCCCGACAGAGTGCCCTTACACTTACACCCTGGACAACACATGTATTAATTGATTATTGGTCTTAACACCCTGGGCAATACATGTAGTAATAGTTGATTATTGGCCCCACATACCTCTTGCTGCCACAGCAGTATGTTGATTCCAGGTGCATCGATATGTATTGTGAGCAGCAATAGATTATAGAGCAACGGAAACAATGGTACCTCTTTGCCCACGCAACAGGTTAGCTACAAGTCTATCGATACGTATCGTTTCGATCGGGATACTTCGGTATTGTCCGTCAATGGACGATCGGGGATACAACACCTTCTTTGCTGACTTGGATCGATATATTTTGTAGGAACAACATGTTGAACACGATAGCGACCAATACCTTTTGTCCGCGTAATACGTTTACAACTGAATTCATCGATACGAAACATATGTGTTCAACGGAACGTATCGATTTCCGCGGCGCCGTATTGCCGAACAATACCCTATCGGTGTAATAAAACCGAACGTATCGATCGGTAGAAGCAACACATATCGGAGCGATGTTTGCCAAACCGTCTCAACGCATTTTGCAATTTTGTCTTCGAACCCATCGGCAAGAGCAATACATGTGGAATGATTTATTTCGACCTTATTGGAAATTTAACACGTATTGCTCGCAATCGGCGAAACACAAATAAATGATGCAAGCAATACACCTCGATAGATGTATTGTTCACATATTGAACCAAACGATATCAATTGATGTGAATTTTTTCAGTACATATATTGACTGCACCAATAAGCGTTACGTATCGTATTGTCCGACATATAAATTGTTTCATGCGAAAGACTGGTTTTAGGCATAATTTCGCGTGAAAAGGTTACGTCGCCTTAAATGGCGGCCAATAGATTTATGTCTTCTGGCGTTAGTAGAGTGCGTAACTCGGCGGAGTCGTGCCTTCTCACCCCTTCCCTGCTACACCGTTGCCTCCTCACTTGCCTACTCCAGCAATACCACCCTCTCTTCATGGGCCCCGACTACATCGGCCCTGCAGTGGACCACTTCCAGGAGATCAGCGCGAGATTCCCCGAGGTAAATCAGTGTAACAAACAAAAGGTGCCGCGAATCCAGCGCTGAGGCGCAACCGCTTTGACTCACAGATCAAAAGCAGCGTCGTCCATTAATGCTAGACAGTAGTGCAATTGTTTTCCTTGCCGTCGGATGGTATAATTATTCAGAATGTCTTTTTCGGCGGTGACATGGGTACCGTGGTTGTACTCACAAATCGGTCTCTTGTAAGATGAAATGTATTTGCCTACGTGATCAACCCGTGGCATGCAGGCACCATTGAGTAATGCTGATCTGTGAAGGTATCCCGCCTGCCATAGGTGAAAGATGGACCGTTTCGTGTTTGCCTCCCGTTGCCACCGATGGATTAATGATATATGTTACCACGCCTACACCGAGGGCAGGCCATCCAGTTGCACGTCAGACCTTGCCTTGCCAGAAAACTGGGCATTGTTGTTGTATCGTTAATAGACTTTGCTAGTTTCCTCGGACTCTCGGATAGATTGGACATGTCCTCCAAAAAATCCAAACTTTATGTGAGTCTCTGGTGTAGTTGTACGTACGTTTTGCTCGAGGTCCCCTGACCAACTGTTCCTCCGCTTGCTCTGCGGATCTTTCCGTGCGGTCCGCGTACCGCATACTGCAACCGCCCAGATGGTTGTTTGTCATCTCACGCCCGGGGAGATTCCCCGGTAGCGTGTCAGTGCTGTACCACGTCAGCACGCCAGCACAGACTATGTCTGCGTCACCGCCTAGTCAGGTCGGTTCTGCGTCGTCAGGGCTGCGGAGTGGTGTGCTGTGTACACCCCTCTTCACCCCTCCTCTGTCACTCTTCTTCTTCCCCTCTCTTCCCGGAGACCACACCGTTCGCTCTTCCTAGATAACTACTCCTGTCCCGCAAGTCTGTACACTAGCGGCTCCCCACCGTCGCTCCGGAAGTCTCCTCTGGTCATACAGTCGAGAGAAGGTTCAACCCCTTCCGTCGGTCTGAGATACGTCACCCTTATCTGGCGTCAGCGAGCTGGTTTCCACCTGAACTGTTCTATCTTGACCATGTCTTCCGAGCTCACCGAGCAGTAGCTCCTCGAGCAAAACACCAAACGCTCGAGAACCTTAACTTCGCCGGAGACTTCCTGCCTCCGACGACGTCCCGCCGGCGGACCCACAACTGGCTCCCCCCCTCGTCGCTGAACCACGTGACCTTCCTTCCGGCGGCCACATCGAAAATTAAGGGTTCACACCCCCCAACGTCCACCGTATAGCGGCCGGAGCTCGAGCGTTTGGTGTTGCTCGAGGAGCTGCTGCTCGGTGAGCTCTGAAGACATGGTCAAGATAGGACAGTTCAGGTGGAAACCAGCTCCCTGACGCCAGATGAGGGTGACGTATCTCAGACCGACGGAAGGGGTTGAACCTTCTCTCGACTGTATAACCAGAGGAGACTTCCGGAGCGACGGTGGGGAGCCGCTAGTGTACAGACTTGCGGGACAGGAGTAGTTATCTAGGAAGAGCGAACGGTGTGGTCTCCGGGAAGAGAGGGGAAGAAGAAGAGTGACAGAGGAGGGGTGAAGAGGGGTGTACACAGCACACCACTCCGCAGCCCTGATGATGCAGAACCGACCTGACTAGGCGGTGACGCAGACATAGTCTGTGCTGGCGTGCTGACGTGGTACAGCACTGACACGCTACCGGGGAATCTCCCCGGGCGTGAGATGACAAACAACCATCTGGGCGGTTGCAGTATGTGTACGGTACGCGGACATGTGTATACAGTGACATGCGGACTGAAATAGGTCACCCTCATTTTATGTACACAAAATACGAACAAGTTACTGCCGCAAGTGCGGGGGGCGCTCACACTACAATCGAAAAAGGGAGAAGGGTGAGTAGGACGGAGGGCGGCAGCACCATACCTACCGAGTGGGACACCACCATAGCTGTACCTGCCGAGTATGGATAGGAGTGGGGTTCATTCGGTAAGCCTTTTTGGGTGTCTAGAGGAAAGTAATCTCTACCCATGGGTACAAGAGTTTGGGGCTTTACCTAGCGATTAACGCAATAATATTCTTTTGTCAATACGTCGTGTTTCACGAGGGAAAAATAAAAACTGGACTAAGGACACAGGCTTGCCTCGTTGGGGGGAGGAACAGGTCGCAGTAGTCTTTACCCATTACTAAGGGCTGGCAGTCCTCTTCGTTGAGATTTAGAGAGGAGAGGGTCTCAGAAGAGAGAGACAAAAGAGAGAGTGCCGTTGAAGGGGCGAGGGAGACCAAGCCCGAGGTTTCGGATCCCCAAGCTTCACAGGTGGCGCCAAGAGGGACGCATCCATAGTCGGGTCTCTGGCTGATCAACCATCAGTATGATCCTCCGTTCGGATCGTATCTTGGTCCTACTTTTGCATGTGCGACAACAATGGTTACAGAACTTCTACACCTGTCATCTACAGGACGACAACAAATAAAACAAGTTGGTTGACCACGTGATGCGCGATGATCGCAACGTTCACACTCTCGAGCTACATGATCAGCGGGCCGTGGCCTTTTCTGACTTTCGACTCTGGGCTTTGATGAGCAAGTGGAAACGATATACGTACCCATCATCGCTGCGTGGGTTGGGTGTTTTGCACATGTCTCCTGTATCAGGTCAAGCGCTTTCTGTAACATCATGCCGGAGCATGCCTGGGGGAATGCCCGTGTCTCCGTGGGTATGCGTAACCGCGATCAAGCCCCGATGCCTTGTGGTAATAAAAAATGTAACCACCGGGCCCTTGTATATCCCACGCTTGCGCCCACGGCCGTGATCGCCCCCAAACTGCAGTTCTGGGTTTTCTCCCTCCTCGGCATGGCCTTCATCGAGTACAACACCATCACCAAGGCATATGCTGAGCCCAGCCCCGTTACCGGCGAGGGCGGCCTCAGGGAAGAGTACAGCCCGGGAGACCTTGGGTTCGACCCCCTCAACCTCAAGCCCAAGGACCAGGCGGGCCTGGAGAAGATGCAGACCAAGGAGCTTAACAACGGGCGCCTCGCCATGATCGGCATCGCCGGCATGTTGGTGCAGGAGCTGGTCAACCCGGCCGACATCCTCGGCTAAACGGAATGGGAGGAATGGGGTCGGCTTTGCGACGAAGCCTGACCGTAAATCGATCTGTACATAGAAGGGAGACAACGCAACAAGCGTGCCGCGTACTGCTGCGTTGCATACGTGTTCGTTCCTTGAGAGAAAGAATTGATGGGTGTAAGCACTGCACTGGTATGAGAACAAGGAAAGAACGGATGCACGTGTGTCTGTTGGATGTCGTTTTTATTTTCAGTACAAAGTGACCCTCCACATGTAACGAACCCTGGATGGATTTCGTCTGGTTTTTTAGGCTGACGTGGCGACTTGCATGGGTTCATTTCGTGTATTTCGTTGCTCAAAGAAGGCACATGATGCTTCCTTGGAACACACCTGTAGTTAGAAACGTTATTTACTCGTGCAGTCGTTGATGGCTCATCCTGCGTTTTCACCGTAAAAGAACGGGGTCCCGAAGGCGTAGGGTGTGTTATCTGAACGGATGCTTTTGACAACGTGCCAGCAGACGTGCGAGATTTTCTTTAGTCGTATGGGACTAGCTGGTCTGTTGAGGGGTCGTTGCGGCGGTTGCTGAAGGCAAAGTGGTTTTGGCGGGCACGGGGTAGAGTTAACGTTGTTATGGCACACGCTCAGACACTAAGCCTGGTCTCCCCTGGACCCCTCCGGAAAACATTATAATAAGCCAGAAACCGCACGCAATGATATCGCTGATTTCCGAGAACCAGTGTTTCCCGAAGGCCAATCCTCGGCTCACCTGTGCCACATACCCGTCATCTGCTGGTTAATTATGCTCATCATGCCTCATGTGTTGGTGCAGTAGTAGTGTGTGTCCGGGGGGCAGTGGGCGCAGAGAGATATTTAGCGATTGGTACTGCTGCAGGGTGCCCCCCCTGTGGTGATAATGTCACCCGGCACATACGACGGCACCGACAGATCCCGTGAGGATAAGAGAACCAGCGTATGGGACAACCGACCCCTGCACACAAGCAAGGTAGTCCCACTTACGCCAGAGACAACGTACGAAAGCAGAGCTGCACAGCGGACAGATAGGCAGGCGTGTGAAGCACAGCCGGTCATCGCTCGCTCCAAAACGCACCTTTTCGTCATCCATAACCACCAGACAGGCGCTAACCAGCGCACAAGGAAGGCTGGCACTCTCGTCGCTCCCATTTTTTTCCCGTACTTGCAGTATCTAGACAAAGAAATTAATACTGCGCCACACCGTCACGCACGAAATCCAATCCGTTCAAAGGATCAAAGGAAATCGGACCACGGATTGGAGGCAGCCTTGCAAAGCAGGGCAATATATGTAGTATAAAAACTGTGAGTTAACATGAAAGAATGTCGATACCTCTACCGTTTGTTGTCGACACACTACATGCTTGCCGACTGCTAATAATGTATGATGGGGCGCACCAATCCACGTACGCCTTGGGGCACTATTATCGTTGACGTCGGGTGAACTATTTAGGCCACGCGTCCTTGGGAACGTTTGTGCCACAAGACGAGACCCACCCCTACTCTCTCCCGGGTGATGAAAAAAAGTGCTGGAAGATATTGCATCCATTCTTCCTACATACAAGGGAACCTACGGAGGAGGGAAAATAATAAATATGTGCTTTTCCCAAAGATGAAAATTCGACTAGTCTAAATCTCCTCGGGAAACCGAAGCTTTGGTGCAGATCAAACAAAGGGGAAACGCCCTTGAATCTGCATCCCGCAACCCCCCCCTCAGCTGGCCACAACAACACCAGTTCGAGACGCTGGATACACGTGCATGTGGTCCAACGTACCGTCGAGTCCCGATCTACCCAACAAGTGATCAGTCGGACGGATCGGATGTTTATGTATTAGACTATGCCGCGCACCAAAATGTCAAGCTTTAAGATAAGAAACTACCAACACCCAGGGAAGTGTGTTAGATGAAGGCTTATCATTGGACTACTCAATCAGCGGCTGACTGACTGAGAAGTCTGTTGGATAAGCCTTTATCTAACAAAATATATACTCTTGGCTCGTAGCCTGTCCCAGCTGGATCATCAGTGGTTGTAGGGATCTCAGGGCACGGACCCCTCGCCAGGGGCTGCCGGAAAAAGAACTAATGGTGCTTCAAAAGTTACCCAGCTCACGTACGTGCGTGTATCCGGCGCAGCTGCCGCCCCCGGCGAGCGAGGGGGGGGATTCGGGTGGCGCCGCCGCGCCGGCAGCGCCGTTCCTGCCTGAGTGAGTACGTTCTGCCGCCTCTTTTCCCCCTCCAGCCGTTCGCCAGCTCTCCCTCTCTCCCCGCTGCCGTTTCCCCACAGGCGCCGCCGGCCACTTCCACACCACCATCATCGCCGGCGGCGCCGCCCATCGTAGCCACACCACAACCGCCGTACGTACAACACCCGCCGCGCCACCGACCACACCGTACACTGCCACCCCGCCACCCGCCGCCGGCCACGCCGTTCACCACCGTCGCGCCACCGGCCACACCGGCCCCTGCCTCGACACCATCGCCGCCCGTGTCGCCCGCCCGGCGTCGCGCCATCGACCAACATGCCGCCACTCACCACGAGGGCCATCCGAGAACTAGACGTGGGGCGCGGGGATATGAGGGTTCTTGATCTTACGAGGGCAACCGCCAAAGAGCAGGAGCGTTGGGGCTGGCGCTATAGGGCGCTTGATTGAGGGGTCGGGGGGGGGGTGCGTTTCCAGGAGGAGGAGGCCGAGCGGTCAGCGTCAACGGGGGAGAGCGGCGACGCTCTCGCCCACCGCTTCAGATGTGTCCCTTCAGGACAAAGCAACACGTCTGTCGACTGTTTGCGGCCTACGCCACTTATTTATCGGGTGAGACTGTTTTGGTGATGTATTAACTTCACGGGAGGTAGACGACCGTCCTTCACACGGACGAAAGAGGGAGTGCTCAAAGAGCGGCTCCCACAGCAAGGAGGGGCCCCGTGAATCATCGCGGTGCCCCCTATCAAACGGTTATCTTACCAGTCTGCGTGACACAAAATCATCCAGCACATGTATCCAACAGCAATGTTCGCAGACTCACGAACAC
>CACKRE030000147.1:28680-45748 GCA_902602495.3 Ectocarpus sp. CCAP 1310/34 | reverse complement strand
CTATTTTCGAAGCGTAATTTCTCCACAACCAGGAGGTTACCACTGTCGAAAAGGGCGGTTTTGGAAGTATCTCATCGAATGCATTCCTGAGAAGTATCAGTTGGCGCTTGCACCCCCCTGGTTGCAGTGAAATTACGCTTTGAAAATCGCTCGCACCCCTGTCCCTGTGCTCTAGCTGACTCGCAACCTTACGGTATACATGAACAACTGTATGCGTGGGGAGCATACGATCAGATACCTTTGCGAGTTCAACTCGCGACATACTCGTGCGGGCGGCTATTGCCCCCTACCGTCTGGCACTAAAGTTGTTTTGTTCTTTACGTTTCGGCATGTTTTCACGTAAAGAGATTACGCGGCCTTAACCGCCGAAAGGCCTGTCTTCTGGCATTATTAGTGCGCGAAACTCGGCAGAGTCGTACCTTCTCACCCCTTCCCTGCTACACCGTTGCCTCCTCACTTGCCCACTCCAGCAGTACCACCCTTTCATCATGGGCCCCGACTACATCGGCCCTGCCATGGGCCACTTCAAGGAGATCACCGCGCAATTCCCCCAGGTGATCAGGAGTATTACCGAAAAAGAGATACTGCGAACCCACCACACAGAGGCAACCGCTTTGACTCACAGATCGAAAGCAGCGTCATCAAATGATGCTGGATACAGTAGTGCAATTGTTTTCCTTGCAGTCGGATGGATTATTGTTCAGGGTGTCGTTTTGGCGGTGACATGGGTACCGTGGTTGTACTCACAAATCGGTCTCTTGTAACGTGAAAAGTATTGGCGTACGTGATCAACCCGTGGGCATGCAAGCACCATGGAGTAATAATGCTGATCTGTGAAGGTATCCCGCCTGCCATGGGTGAACGATGGACCGTTCCGTGTTTCCCTCCCGTTGCCACCGATGGATTAATGATATGTTGCCACGCCTACACCGAGGGCGGGCCATCCCGTTGCACGTCAGAATTTATCCGAAACTGGGCATTGTTGTTGTATCGTTAATATTACTTTGCTAGTTTCCTTCGGACTCTCAACCGCGGATAGATTGGACATGTCTTCCAAAGAATCCAAACGCATGTATAAAAAAATCGAACACGTTACTGCCGCAAGCACGAAGTCATACAGAAGCGCGAGTAGGACAGAGGGCAGCAGCAGTATCCCACCATGCCTACAGAGTGGGAAACCACCTTTACTGCTGTACCTGCCGAGTGTGGATAGGTGTGGTGTTTGTTCGTTCTGCCGATTTGTTTGGGTTTTTAGAAGACAAGTATTTCTCTCTCTAGCCCCGGGTACAAGAGTCCACGATAAATATGCAATCAATGCATAGTCTATGTCAATTCGTTGGGCTTATTGTATTGTTGAAAAAGTAAAAACTAGACGACGGCACAGATGATAGGTTGGTTATCCCCGCGACGCTCCCAACATTCACACTCCCGAGCTACATGGTCATTGACCCGTTGCCTTCTCTGGCTTTCGACTCTAGGCTTTGCTGAGCAAGTGGAAACGATACGTGCAACCAGCCACGCTGTGTGGAGTTTGTTGCTTTGCACCGAACTCCTGTTTGAAAATCAAGCGCTCTCTGCTACATGATGCTGGAGCATGCCCGCGGGGATACGCGTGTCTCCGTCGGTATGCGTCTTCCGGCAAAAAAAAAAATGTAACCCCCAGACCCTTGTGCATCCTACGCTCGCGCCCACGACCGTGATCGTCTCCAAATCTCAGTTCTGGGCGTACTCCCTATTCAGCATGGCTTTGATCGACTTCAACACCATCAAGAACGCGTATGAAGAGCCCAGCCTCATTACCAGCGAGGGCGGCCTCAGGGAGGAGTACAGCCCGGGAGACCTCGGCTTCGACCCCGCCAAGATCAAGCCCAAGAACCCGGTGCTCGTGAAGAAGATGCAGAACAAGGAGATTAGCAACGGGCGCCTCGCCATGATCGGCATCGCCGGCATGTTGGTGCCGGAACTGGTTAACGGGCAGGACATCCTCGGTTAAACGGCATCGGAGGAACGGGGTCGCCTTTGTGGCCAAGCCTGACCGTAAATCGATCTGTACATAAAAGGGAGACAACGCAACAAGCGTGCCGTGTACTGTTGCGTTGCATACATACGTGTTCGGTGCCTAAGAGAAAGAATTGACGAGTGTTAGCACTGCGCTGGTAATAATACAACAAGGAAAGAACGAATGCACGTGTGTCTGTTGGATGTCTTTTTATTTCAGTACATGGTGACCCTCCAGGTGTAACCAACCCTGAAGAGATAACGACTGGTTCTTTAGGCTGGCGTGGCGGCTTCCATGCGTTAATTTCGTGCAATTCGTTTCAAAAAGAAGGCACATGGTGCTTCCTTGAAACACACCTGTAGTTAGAAACGTTATTTACTCGTGCAGTCCTTGTTGAATGGCATATCCTGGGTTTTCACAGTAAAAGAAGGGGGCCCAGAAGGCGGAGGGGTCGTGTTATCTGACCGTATGCATTTTTGTTAACGTGCCGGCATACACCCGCTCTCCCCTCTTGTGGAACACGTACAGTACAGTATTAAGCCTCATATAGAATGGATTGTATCCATAGTTCGCACGTGGTTCCTGCGGCGCGCTTTCTCCGACCGCGACTAGGCTTGTGACGGAGACACAAAACTCAAGGACTGGTTCAAGTGGTAGTGTCGCGTCGGAGGGAAATATATCATGAGTGGTGACTGGCGGTGTCGACATGTAGAGTATTCAGGTCTGCCGGGTGACTTCTCCCCGAGAAAAAAGAAGGCAATTTTGTTTAGACCACCTTCCATCATGAAGAAATTTACTATCTCCGATGTGGAAACCACCTTCCTTCGTAAAGTTAGGTACTATCTCCCCGACGTCCGTCGGGGACGATTCCCTCTGTTGACAATGGCGTCGACGTGAGATGTTAGACAGAGTGTCTGCGTTTGGTTGCAAAAGACGCGGGTTTTCAAATACCGCCGCTCGCCAAGTTTGTTCCGGAAAACGGACAAATAATTCGGCAAAGGGTGGGTTGGCCAAGAATCGCGCGCAATGGCTATCGAACTCGTAACTTTTGATTGCTTCTGATGACGTGGCGGACGTATCGAACCCGTGTATTCACGCACAGACGACTATGAAGACGAAGTGAGTCGCCCCGCCGCCAGCCGGTAGGGTTCGGTTACCCCTAGAAGACTTCTCTTGCCTGGCAAACAAGAAGTCTCGTACAAGGGGGGACTAATAATGTGGAGACCACCTTCCATCATGAAGGTACTATCTCCCCAACGTCCGCCAAGTACGGTTGATTCTCTTTTCACAATTTTCTGTTGAAAAGATAATCCATCAGTCCGTAAAGTTCGCTTGAGGGAGTAGCCTCTGAAGCGACCGCTTACAGCGCAATATATGTCATGCAAGGTGTAATTGTTGCGGTGTCGATTTTTTTTTATTCTGAGACGTGGTTGGCGATACTAGGCCGGGCCGCCGCCGTTCTGACGCAACAACAGAGAGGTGCCCATGTCGAAAAACGCACTCTCGCGGCCACCCCCACCCTCTTGCGGCGTGACTTGTCCACCATGAACTACGTAGGCCACGCGTCCGTGGGAAGCATTGCGGCAAAAGACAAGACAAAACCCGTCCCCTCCCCCGAGTGGTTCAGTGCTAAGTGAAAATGCATTCCTCCTCGAACGGCAGAACTCACGGAGGGAAAGTGCTTTTCCTACACAACACAACTAAGTAGAGTGTGCCCAGGGAAACCGAAGCTTTGGTGCATACCGAAGGGAGAACGCCCTCGAACCTGCCTCCCGCACCTCCCCCTCAATTGGTCACAACGCCGATCCTAGGCGCTGGATACACATACATGTGGTTCAAGTTCTCCAACAACTTTACATTAATGTGTTATGCCACTTACCAAAACATCACTCAAGCTTCGATCTATCTAAACCATCAACATCCGGGGATATTCTGTACATTTACCACATTTCACAGGGTATTGAGAAGGTGCTTTGCTTTGCTGATTCCGTGCAGCAAAGCGAGGAAAATCGAAGTCTCCTTGATATGCATGCGTTTATGCGACTCGAGAGATTGTCCCGTCGGTACGCTTGCAGAGTTGGTGTCTGCTTGTCATACCCTTTTCGTGTCCACTCGATTCCCACGGCCATTCCACATGCATGCTGTATTGTTGTCGCATGATGATAGACAGGCCGCTTGTTTAGACCTTGCCGTTGAATAACTAAGTGTTTGCTCTCTAAAGGTTGCCTCTCTCGTGAAAATTTTGTCTGATTCACTCGTTGCATACAAAATACTACTTCAGTACAATAGAACTGCACCTGATCCTGGAGACATGAAAGTTACAGTGGCCTAATATACCTAACGGACCCAGCTACGAACTAGTTCATCCTCCTCCTCCACCAGTAAGCCAGGATGACCAGTCACCATCACCCCCGTCATCTTCGTCGCCGATATCATCCCAATCCTCGTCTCCTAATCGATCAGCCTCAGGTTCAGGTTCAGGTTCAGGTTCAGGCTTAGGCTCAAGCTCATGGTTGAGGGAAAATACGTTTGGAGGTTTCCTCATCTGCTCTGCTGGCGGAATTGCCGCAGTGGGGCTGCCGCCTGCTTCTCGTACCTCTGCGCTGTCTTTGCCCACCGTCTTGGTTATTCTGACAGCCTGGGAGTCACTTGTGGCACTGCCTCCATCTTGCTCCTGCGCGACGCCAACCGATGGACCCAAAACACCACCATTTGCACCGTTTGCAAGCGGTTGTCCGCCCGGTCCGTTCGGCTGCTGGGCGTCGTTGGTCATGTCTGACACTCTCCCCGGCACCGCTGCAGCAGCTCTTTTCAAATCTAGGGGGATGCCCTGGATGGGCGGGGCCGGCTCGGCGGGGGGAGGGTGATGCTCAATCATATCGACGATTGACGCGGACCATGAGGGTTGTTCCGAGCGAGAGTCGGTCTTCCCGCCGCCCGTACCGTCTCCCTCGGTCCCGCTTTTGTCCGAGAAAGTTTGCCTCAGGATCCTTGCGCTGCCGGTTCCCCTGTGTCCACTGCCATGCTCTTGCGGTAGCAGGTGGTGATTCTCCCCCGAGTTTTGTTCGTCTCCTCGTCTGCTACCTTTGCCATCCGATGTGCTGACACTGAAAGCTACCATTCTAGGAGACGAATCCCCCAGTTCAGAAATATCCTCGTTTAACTGACGCCCTTCGTGCCTCTCGGTACCGCTCTGCCCGCCGCCGTGCCCGTTATCTGCCACGCTATTCTTTACCCCTGGAATTCCCTGCCCTTCCTCCTTAGACCAATCGCGTTCCACACCTACCCGATGCCTAAGTGGTGTCCGTTCGGAGTGTGCACGCGGGTTCGTCACCTCCGGTGATATTCGCCCGTACCCCGCGTCGTAAACCTCGGTGCCCCTCCCGGAAGCCTGGGTGCGACCGTTACTACTCGGGGCATACCGCTCGTTTTCCTCCAGCGTCCCAACCGCTACCGCAGACGATCGAGCGACACCGCTCTCCGCCAATGGCGTTCGCGGTGCCCCCTCCTGTCTGCTGGTCAAGACGCCGTTTCGCGCCTGTTTCACAGCCTCTGGCGGTGTCTCCGGCTGGAACTCACTGGTGTATCCGCTGCATGTGGATGATGCTTCGGCGAGACTTTCAGGGAGGTCTTGCGCTTGGCCGTGGCCTCCTCTGCCAGACAACATCGAACTCCATGACAAAGGCACGTCTTCCGCATCACCGGCGTAGACAAGGATGTCTTCCTCGGCAAGCTTCTCGGCATGACCGTGGGCCATTGACGACCCTACTCCTGCCGGACGACCGCCAACATTCCCGCTGCCTTCGTCGCCAACTTCGTGCAGCACCATGTCCTCAGCACGCTCGGTTCCAGAAACTTGGTCGTTTGAGCAGTTTCCCGAGCCTGGGGTCTTCTGTTGGTGCGCCGACTTTGCCGATCGCGCAAGGGTGATGCTGGCGCGCTCGTGTAAGCGTGGCTCGGCTGCAACTTCCGTGAGAAAGCTAACGCTCTGCTCTTCTCGTAGACTCCCGCCGCCAAGTAGGCTTACAGTTTCCCTTGTTCCGAGATCTGCCGGGTGATTTCGGCGTTCGTCCCCTCTGGGGTAACCCTTTGGTAGACATTGGCTTGGTCTTGTCTCTTCCGATGACATGCCGGGCCGGCTTCCTTTCCTCTGGTCGTCGTGGTCCGTTGAGATCGGATCTAAAGCGCTCTGTCGCGTTTCTTCGTCGGCACTTGGTAGGGCCTGTCGACACAGGCTTGACAGGTTGTTCGCGACGTCCAGCTGCGATAATATCGTCGAAATCGCGGATCTAGAAATTCCGGACGGGTGACCGCTTAGGTCTCCTGTATTGCCGTTGTTCCCAGAGTGCAGTACATGCAATGGCGACCGAACGGACATGTTGCGCAGCACGTAGTAGAACATTTGTCGTGGCGTTATTCTCGATACCTTCGCGTTGTGCTGTGAACAACAGCGCCATCCTTCTCACAACAATTCGCCCATTTTCGGAAAATTTCAAGGCTTAGCTTTTCAGGCAGAGCGCCAACAACATCGAGCGACACTAGATTTCATGCTCCTCGATGACCTCAACGTTGGCACCACAACGAGGTTTTTGAGCCTTCGGCAAAAGGGCTGCTTCTACGATAGGGGGGTGCACTTTGGGGTGAAATCTTACACGTTTGGGAGAAAACGTGTTGTCCTGTTTCGTTGATCTTACGGCAAAATAGAACGCAACCATGTATGTTTACGTGGAGGGTGTCTCCCGACCCAAAACCGTGAGATAATGTGACCCCCCCATCGTGGCATCAATCAAACAGTCTTTCTCGTTTCAGTGGGCTAGCACTGCAGCGGATCTATAGCTGAACCAAAGCGTGAGGGTGAGCACGTTCTGCCAACTTTTGGGGCGGGACGGACGGCCACAATACACCACACATTCGACGAAAGCTCGGTGTTATTGGGCCTGGTTGGGTGTTGCTGGAGGAGTGACAACCCAACGTAGTTCTATCGCAATATCCAGCCCTTCATTCTTTCGTAACACGGGCACAAGTGTCTCACCCGACTGCAGCTCCTTCATGGAGCGCTCCAAGTTCCGCAAACACGCCTCCATGGTAGACAGGCGCCTCACGATCCTCTCTAGTCGCGGCGACACTACTACGACCCTTGCTCGGTCTTCACCCTCTGACCAACGTGTTTCCGCTCCCCTGTCCGGTCCGCGCAGTACACCCGTAGAAGAACTCCCCCCAAGGCCGGTCTTAAAGGTTCTTGTTCGTTGGTTACAAGGCAAGGGAGTCCGAGCGTTTTTCAATCGGTCGAGATCGAGGTTTTCACCGTCGTTGGGCGTCGCTATCCATCTCCTCGCGTGTCGCGGTGGAAGGGGCTTCGAACTGCCCCCCACACCCCCGCAGGAGTGCGATTCTCCCAATCCAGGCGGAATAGAATGAATCGTCTTCTCTTGCAGAGGCTTTAGAGGGGCCAGGGGCCGGTGGTGTTTGGTTTGCAGCTCACTTGCAGCGTCAGCACCCCTTATCCGTTGGGCGACACGCGATGCTTGATGTGTTCGTTGCCAGGGTTTCTCCAGGGGTGCTTTTCGGACCGAGGTGTCGTACTGCTGCTTCCTTGCTGCCCCCCGCTGATGTGAAGGTTCGTTGTTTCCCACCAGCTATGGACAATTAGGCGGGGTGGAAGCGCAACGAAGGCAGCAGCAAGTCAGTTCAGAATATCGAGTACCAAGCGAGAGTGTAAATAAAGGTAGAAGAGAGGCTCCGTCTGGTTCGTTTGCACTCGCTCGTCGTCGCCGGTTGTGTTTTTCCGCGAAGTCTGTAGTGATAAATCGTACCGTTGCAATTGTAGTTGAACGGGGCTCCACTCAACCGCCTACGACCAACTAGATAGGTAGACGACCTTCCTCGTGCAACCCTCGCACACGTTGCATTGGGTTGCACAAACTGGAACAGGAAAGATCTACCGTGACGACCATGGCCGGTGGTACTTGCGGCTACATGTAGCACTGGAAACGTTTCTACATCTGGAACTGCGGATATGAGAATACCTTCTACGGGCATCAGCAGTCGGTCATTACGAACGATGTTGACATCTGCGGTTACCTCGGCAAGTTCGAGAAAGCTGTATAAGTTTCAGCTGAAACGGCTCAGCCGCAAAAGTCGAGATTGACTCACAAGACCTCGTCGAGCCGCGGCACGCTGCTTGCATGCCCAGGCCCGCGTGCAGACGGCAAAGACTTGTACAACCGATCGATGCCCGGAAGCAGCGCCGCGAATCAGCGTCCCTGCCTTTTGCCTCCCGGACAAAATCACGCCATCATGGACGAAAACCACGCCAATCTCTTTCATGTGGAGCCTCGCGCAGGCCTTCCTGAATACCGTGAAAAGGAGACTTTCCGGAGACGCCCTAAAATTTTTTCTTAGGAGCGTGCGGGTACCCTGTAGCCGCCGTATGCACAGCCATACCTGCCCGTCGCCCGGTTCATCGTCCACCCCCCGCGGTACGGCGGATTCGTCGGACAAGATCGAACTTGCCTCCTCTCCCGCGCGGGTGGCTTCTATAGCAAGCCCCTTCGGGAAAATGCTTCTGACGGACCCCGCGAGGTCGACGATTGTTATCACTCGAGCATCTGGTCGCCTGCTTGTGCAATTGGTCGCAACGAAGCGCGCAGTTCAAAAGCGGCTCAAGACAAACGGAAACTTAGTCATTGATCGCGTGTCCAAGAAAAAGCCCTCGCCAACAATTTCTGGACAAGTACCCTGTGGTTGTAGGTGGGGAAACGTCGAACAAACATCACCAAGAATGAAAGATTTCTCCTTCTACAGTATCAACTGACGCTGCATGGGTTCATAGAAATTCGTGTGTTCGCGGTGGCAGGTAGTCGCTGACACACAATTTCGAACATGGCCGTTAACACAGTACATCCCTCTTTGAGGTGGAGCACTCAAGGCCGGCAGAACTCGTGTCATCTACAATTTACACCACGATACCGTTCCTACGATTGCCACACCCCGCTCTGTTTACTTTGTCACTGGCTGACCTTTGAACAACGTTCTCGCATATCGCCATGAACGTTTCGTGGATCAAGGCATCCGTCATCAAGCACGCCTTCGGGGACATGCTACACAAAGGATTCACTCCAGCCGCCACTCTGGCCAGTTGTGCTGGTGTAGTCACGGACAGCCGTGCTGGTGGGAGAAAGCTGCTAGCGCTCTTGTTGAAAGGCGGCGGCTGGCTCGATTTCTTTTGTTGAAGCCTATCGATTACGGTGGCGTAGTACTCGCAAGACGCAAGCGCTCCTTTTTTGTGCAAGGGCAACCCGAGCCGCCGGAGAAAGATCTCGGTGGCGTGGTCGAGGAACACGGAGAGAATCACCTAGTCGGGTGGTAGACGGGGACGAGTTAAGTCTACAACTTGCCATATTGGCAAGGGAACACAGGCACGTTACCGTCATTGCTACCAAACGCTCATGGACCTCTCCGCAGGACGAGCGTAGCATGCCGTGTAGTGCTTGTTCCATCGGTCGGTCTGGCTGCCATGCGTTTACCATTGACTTGCTCTGAAACCAACCTGGAAAGCAAAGGCGGAATTGAAGAAGCTCCACATATCCTTGTCCGTCCGTATGTAGTCCTGCGCGATGTGAACAGTACAGCACAAAGAGATTGCAGGGTTTGTTTTGTTTATGGCTGATCCCAGTGCATACTACTACGAGTCTACGACTGACTGGTTGAAAACAAGAGGGTCAAGCGAACGTGCGCTTTTCAAGAGCGAAGAAGTGTAATTTCCATCCTGCCTCACATATCAGTAAAGGATGCGGACTAACTGACGAATGAATGTGAATCGTTTGTCAGGGAACGTACGTACGACGACAATGAATCTATGTAACTTTACAACAAGGCAGGAGCGAGGTCGTGATATATGTACTCCGAGTAGCCTGACACCTATGATTAAGCGAAGACACCTGGCAGGGATGACTGGAGGATTCGGTTGTCTAAGTGTAGAATGTACGTAAGTACGCTGCTTGGCACGGTGCCGTCAGTAAAAGAAAAAACCTGTAAATGACGCGGCTGAACGTCTGCGCCCGGCTGAACATCCTTTCCGGTGCCGCCACACTTGGTCCTTAGTTCGGGCTTGTCGCAGCTCATCAAGGCTCCCGCAACCAGTCGCTCTATCGTGTGCTGCAGAACCATGCAAAGGTACATGGCCGCATCATCCTGAAGTAAGGGGGAGTTGGAGGTGCAAGTAGTAAAACGATCAGTCAGACAAACCAAGATGGTATCGCAACTCCAGGTTCCTATTGTAGCTACTTACGGACTGCGACTGTCTGCTACGGTGACCTAGAGGGTTATCGAGAGGGTCGCCTACTCCCATGCGGCGCAATTGCGCGATATGGAGTCCGTCGTTCAAATTACAGCTCAAATTACAGCTGACATGCGGATGAGTTTCGTCACTGGTCAGTCTCTACCAAACACAGCAAACGGTAGTGCCGTGCTTCTCTTTGTGTATCTGCAGGTCAGGTGCCAAGTCGGGTGCGTAGAACATGCAGAGAAAACATGGGTGTGCGGTCGTTGCCCGGCGGCCTCCTCACTCCTCTCACCCCCATCGCAATTCCAAGTTCGGCGTTCAGCACGAAACGTGCTTGTCTTGTGTCAAGATGGAGCGGAATTGAACATGACAACGGATGAGTACCCGCTCGCATTAGATCTCAGCATCAGAGAATCACTGTGCCGCGGGGTGCGTGCGGGAAAAGGTGCGACGTGACATGTGCTGGATGCTGGATGCTGGAACATTTGAAATTTGGACCGGCAGGAGTTGCGCCGCATTGTTCAACCATTTGTTCTACTTACTGCTACACCGTTGCCCTGCTGCTGCTGCTGCTGCTGCTGCGCATTCGCGCATACGCGTATATGTACACAGGGCACACAACGTATGTGTCAGAGAGTATCATCCGCTCTTTCGCGTTGAAGTAAAGGTTCCACTACTGTTTTTCAAGTAGATGGTGTGTGTCACCAAACGCCGCATGCATTGAAATTGAAATTCAAACCACACCGCACAAAATCAAGGATTCCCTTCAGAGCTTCAGAGTAAGAGCAGTTTGATGACATTAAGCGCTCTTCAGGCATATCTTTATCACGTTGTTGTGGAGATGACCTTTGAAAAGGGTCACATCTCCCCAATATCTGTTGAGGATCCTTTCTTTTCTCTTTTCACTGGAACGTCCCTCTCGGGAGAGGTGCCTCTAGCCTCAAGTTAGGCCTGTCCTCCGTCGGCCGTTTTGCTTGTATGACCGAGAATAAGAAGGTGGAATTACTTGAAATTAGTAAAGAAATAAAGTTTGTGTATCTAAATCGAAAATAAAACGGCCGATGGAGGACAGGCCTAGCCTCAAGGTCAAACTCCGTTACTCTTCCGCGTGCTCTCGGTAAGCACATCGTAGACTCACCCTTTGCAGGGTCTGCCTTCACCGACGGCCAAGATCTCAGGGCGCAAATCCTCCTTGGCATCATGTGCTAGTAAAACCTTCTTCAAAAGCACATCACCGATGGCTGGTACCCAAATGCGTGAAAGGTGTTCGGGTGTGCGGTGCGTGCTTACTGAACCACCACCGGCCGAGCTATTGCTGTAGGTTTATGACCAGTGATGATCATCTTTCTAAGGAACGAAGACATTTTCTAGTCCGCCGGGTTCCCCACAGGGGCCACGTCTGGCAAAAAATGAAAGAAACAATTGCATGTATAAGTTCACGGGGGGTATGAAAATCCAGCAGTTGGTCGCGAACTCTCCTGTACTGCTGTAATAAGGCATGCATCGATTCCTGGCTTCTCCTAACATTGCGCCGCGTGGGCTCAACAAATACAAACGCCGCACACGGAGCGGTCTAACGCGTGCATCAGGGTTGCCTGTGGCCCGATAGCCCGAGAAAGTGCGTCAGAGTGACGTGGCGCTCCATAATGTCACGTTTCGCTGCTGGACCCTACCGGGCCTCGCACGATCAGCCAACGAAAACAGCACCCTCTCACCCCTCACGATGCATGGCAAGTCCCGTCATTCGTGCCCATCAAGCCAATCTTGTTTCGACGACAACGCAAAAAAACAACAAATATGACGTTCACGCCTTCGAGCAAAGTCTTGCGATTTCTAACGTCCCACCGAAATAAATCAACACGGCCCAAAAAACTAACTGGGCCAAAAGAAAAACCGTTCCACGCTTTCGTGTCCATCTAACCACGGTTCTACCTTCTACTATAGACTAACATACCGCTCCAGAACCTTCTAAGCGCGACAACATCATCCAAACAGTGAAGAACTCAAAGGTATGCATACAACGAGAACGAATCCACATGAAAAAAACCAGGCAAGTTGCTGAATTTTCAAATTGAGATTCAATCCTATGACTTTCCTCTCGCTAGATAGCTACCCCGACCCTCGTTGGTCATCCCCTCCGGTCCCTCTTGCATCCCCCGTCCCCCCCCCGCGCTCCCCTTCCCACATCTCCTCGGCGCCTGCAGGGTTTGGGCTCTTCGCTTGAGGCACCGCCTTATTATCGACGCTGTTGCTCTTGCTTTTGCGCTTGGCCTCCTCTTTTCGTGCTTTGGCCTGGGCGGCGGCAACGGCCGCGGCGGCTTTCTTGGCGATAACCAGATTCGCGTGCATTTGGTTTAGCGTCGTCTCCTCCACCTTGCAAAAGGGCGCGAATGACGGGCAGGACGTGCATCGATGAGTCTCAATGTGCTATCTCCAACCACGATAGGGCAACCGTGCATGGGACGGAGAAAGCGGGAGACACATGAACAGGATTGCCGTGACATTGCTCATTAAGGACCTGATTTTGAAGTCATCAACATGTCAAGGTTTGAGCGTGCCGGGTCAAGTCGCCCACTACGCCGCATCGGACAGATTCCGCCAAGAAGAGGACATGGTGTAGATCTACGCCGGGTTACAGCAACCCCATCCATACCAATGCGAAACGTACGTGATACACACCGCAGGCCTGTCTCATGACAAATATTTTCCTTTGATACCCAAAATACTTTCCGAACTTGATCTCGACGAAATAAGACTTGTTTTTTATATCCCGCAACCACCAGGACATCATAATCCATAGCACCATGCACACTCTTCAAGCTCACCTTGCGAAGGGCAGGAGTCTGAAACTGCTCCAGCGCGAACATGTTGTGGGTGCTGCTATCTGGCTCTAGCTCGATGTACGCCGCCTCCGGATACTTTTTTCTAATCTCCGTCTCAGCCTCGCGAACCTTCTCATCGCCCGACAAGGAAAAGAAAAAGAAGGCACGCACGTACAATGAATTGATGGAAAAAAAAGTTGAAGAAGGAACGGTGAACCATGGAGACAAGGGAGAAGGAGGTGCGATGAATGCGATGCAGCATGCTCGAGGAAGCGGTCGTTGCGCTAGCCAACAGCACCCAAGAGCCATTTGAACGAGGAGGTTGCGGGGGCGGCGACAAGGAGAGCAAGTGAATAATAGCTGAAAAATACGCCAACCCATGCAGACACACAAGGCAGACATACAAGCGTACGCGGGAAAAATAACTCTTACACGTGTCAATCTGCCCGGCGGACCACTGGTCCCATGGACAAAAGAGCAGGCTAGACGCCACGAGTGGATGCACCCCTCGTGCATCTACAGCGAGCCAGCAGTGCACCTACGGCAGTCTAGTCTAACGCCCCCATTTATTGGCCGAACATCCGCAATACCTCTCGCTCTGCCGCTCGCATGACGTCTTCCGTGTAGAAGGAGAGCAGCGTCTCGTGGTCCTTGTACTTGCCCTTGTCGTCCGGAGGCCGCGCCAGCAGCTGCCTGAACTCCTGGCCATACCTGTTCGCCCGCACGCAGCAGCAACTAAAGGTCTGGTCGACAACATCACGGCTCGCAGAAAACGAAAAAAACAAAAAAACACCCGCTCGTCTTGTTGCCGAAGCTCTGGCTGGACCAGACACGTCACTTTGAGTAGCGAGCACAAGCTTAAGAAGATCAGGGGAGCCGCAGCCTAGAAACAAGAGGGGCTACCCTTTTGAGCGAACAGGGCTTGTTGCATCGCCTAAAGCGTCCGAACATGGTTCTACAGCGCCGTAAAACACGCAAACCTCGCATCCTGTGCCAACGCAACTGCCCGCAAAGCACATGCTGCAAATTCCCACACCAAGTGACGGCTATGACACGTGGCACGCATGCACCACTCATGAAAATGACCGCCGACACGTGCCTTGTATTGAGCTTGAGCTTAGCAGCAAGGAAGGTGCCATCGAAGTCGACCTCGGCCTTGAAGGCAAAAGTGTGCGTCCCCACCCACTGTGATTGCACCTTCGCTTGTTCGAGATACAGCAGAGTTGGTTACGAGGCGGTACCGGGGCATAGGGGTAGAGGTTGAGGATGAATAGAACGCTTGTGTCCCTAGCCACCGTCACCCCAAATTGTGCACGAAATGGGTTGGCAGAGACGAAAGAAATACACGTCACGAAGGGTCCGCACGCGGCCGAAACAAGGGATCAGTAAGTCAGCAGGGCCGACCAAACAGCTAGCTGTCAGGGATTTTTTACGAAACACTGACACGTTCATGCAGCACGTGCTACATAGCACACACACTTTGTCTGCGCGCCTTTTGGCAAAGGCAAACTTAGCCGGGTTGCTTGCTTGCGGTTGTTCCGTGCCCCGTGTCGGTGATTATCCCTTGATTGTCCCTGACGTGTTGGTATTGCGTCCCCAAAACTGAAAGCTAACAAATACCCAAAACAACATGCCAAAAACAAACACAACAATGCATAATTATTGTAGAGTATGAATAATTTTTTTGATCCTCCAGAGGATTGCCAAAAAATGAAATGCCCATGTGTCATCATTCTTGTGTTTCTCCAGTTACTTCAACCTTGCCTGGTGCAGCTGCTCGATTGAGCCTCTGCTCATGAGGATGGCCTTGATGCCCTCGGTCGTTTCAGAATCGACAGACTGCCCGATGAGGAATCGCCGGTTCACCTGTACGAGCCAGCGAGGAGCAAGACCAGCAAGAAAATCGACAAGATGATGGCCCTGTCCCTTTAGCAGCAACAAGCACGATACTCGATGCTGATTACTGCTGTTGTAGCCCGACTCCGCCGAAATTGCCTTCGGCATTAGGTCGAGTCTTGCTTAAGGTACAAGCTGGACAAATCTCTACACGACTGGGGGAAAGTAAGATAGCCTGGGTACACGCCATCATGACAAAACATCGCGCCAAACCTCAACAAAGAGTCTTCAGGGAAAACAAACCTACGGGGCACGTTTCGTACAAGCATGCGGTCTTCGAGAGGAGAGGAGATATATCCCTCCTCTTGACCTGATTGCCCGTTCCCGCCCCACCCAGCCCCGCCCCAGTCACTTCGTTATGTCGGAGTAATTTTCGTACCCCCTTACATACACACACGGTGGAATGTTCATCGCGCCGTACCTCAGTCAGCACCAACCCCATCACTCCCAGCAGCCCCGCAATGCTAACGCCGGCCAAGCTGTCGAAAACCGGGGCTTGGTAGTACTGGCTCAATCTGCTTGGGGAGCGAGTGACAGGTACATCAGCCAATTAAACGCGGATCAGGATGAGCAGGACGCAGAGGACTGGAAGCACAAATGTCTTGCTACCTCTCTGTGGGGATAATACCGGAATAGCCGCGGAGCGTGTGTCATTGCAACAACAAGATCATCTCCTCCCACGTCCTCAGCAAGCCGTCTTGACCCCCTCGCAGAGCCACGAAAAAGGCACGACAACTCTCCACGCGGAGCATGTTCTGTAGGGTGACAGGCGCGAGTAACTCGAAAACACTTTTCATATCTCGGGTGTTGATGGGCACGGACGCTGAAGCCCACTGTGTGCTTATTGTACGCGCACCGCTGGCGCTTGAGCCATTCCGAGCGACACAACCGTACACATTATTCGTTGTTTGTACACCTTGGGCGGACTACAGCAAACAGAGCAAGACGCTTCGACGCACGTGAAACGACTCGAACGACAAGTTCCCGTCTGAATTGACGAGGCCATCAAACTTTGGACAAGAGAGGCCTCGCAGATTGGAACAAGCTTGGGACCGGTGCAAACGAGTAAGAAAACCACGGGATGATGTCCTCACCCGATGCCACTCATGGCCATGAGGACGCCAACGCACGCCGCACCGTCTTCCAGCAGGACTGCCAACGTCGTAGGGTCTCGGAGCTGGCGCAAGCAACACAAGCGTCAAGAGCCCGTGCAACAAAACACGGCAAGCGGGAAGCGAAACAGCAGATTGATTGTGCGATCAAGGCCCCGTGTATCAGTGAGAGAGAAACACACGGGGGAACGCACAGCCAACTCTCATGGAATTTCAAAGTCACCCAATACATTGCTAGCACCCGAAATCTGCGGAAGCCTTGAGAATCGAGAGGTTGGCTGCGCCCCCCTCCAAGGACACATACTTATATGGGCAAACATCGACCGATCTAGAAAGATGGAGAGTAAGAAACAGAGGAAAGTGTTCCGGTGGAAAGTAGGGCGTCTGGGAGACGAGGGGACACGGGATGAATTCCAGAAGGGACTGGCTGGTAGTGTAGAACCCTTCAGGAAACTGCTGAGAAGCGTCCAAGACGGACAGGTAGACGTACAAGCAGCAGGGGACAGGGTGATTTGAAGGGTGGGAGTGCATAGTGAAGGCAACGGGAAAGAGAGTAAGGTGGTACGATGTGGGGTATCGGTTAAGTGGTGGGATGACGAGCTGAAAGAAGAAATAGGGGAACGTAGAGAAGTCTCCAAGCAGTACCTGAGTGAGGCGTCTGAGGAGAGTTAGGAAAAGTACAGGGCCAAGAGAAAACAGGTGAAGGGACTAGTGAAAAACAAGAAAAAGTGTATTTGGGACGAAGTAGTGCAGAAGGCCAACGGAGGCCTGGAGGGGAACGTCAAGCAGATGTGGGAAGGGATAAGTAGAATGGTAAAAAAGACCGCCCAAGGGGGGGATACAGGGGTAGCAACTTTGCGAGGTGTGAACGGTGGATTAGTCAGCAGTGGGAAGGGAAAAAGGGAAGTTCTAGCAGGACACTACAAGAGACTTGGAGTGCCCTCGGAGAATGAAG
>CACKRE030000147.1:6224-26628 GCA_902602495.3 Ectocarpus sp. CCAP 1310/34 | reverse complement strand
CCCCCCCCCCCCCCCCTCCAAGGACATAGCCACAGCAGGGCGATCGTGATCGCCATGTTATACCCACATCCAGTACATGTTAAAAATTCAGGTTCTAGTTCGTACCAACCGCATCCAGACAGTTTGAGTTCGTCTTAGCTGGCCCAGCTTTTTCGGAAATATACATATCATCAAAGGAAGGCTACCCGTTCGATACTCAACCAAAGTCGGAGGGGGCTGGGTTGAAGTCTCTCTTAACCCTTTTGGGTCTACCTCTTATCTCTTTGCAAAAAAAAAAAAGGGAGGAGAGAGTGCGGGGAGAGACAGAAGTACAGCAGAGAGAAGACGTGTGTACTTCTGTAGACGCACCAGTGTATCTCCACCCATAGGCCATGAGGGCTGCCCGCGACTGGACGGTGGACACAGACAGGGCCATAGAAGGGTTGATGTGGTTGCGGTGCGGCAAGTAGCGCAGTTTAGGCTTGTAGACCTCGAAAACATCAGTCGTCAAGCCGCCTGAACTACTCTATACTTCTCTGTCCCCTCCCCAATGTGAGCGCTGCCGGCTCACTACAGCTCCTGTGATTTTCCGACAATTCCCACAAGCGCGCAAGCACACATCAGCACACAACTACCTTTGCATCAGTGGCTCTCTAGGTTCTGGCGAGGGTATATGTGGGGCAATGCTGATAGTGTATGTGTTACTACCTACTCTGTTGTAAATGTTGGACTCGTCTATACGCTGCTGCTGTGTAGAATAGCCGCTGACGTGGTGCTGGATTTGGGGAGTGTACGATTTTCGAATTTGGAGGATAGACTATGCAGCATACCACGATATCCTGGCCTGTTTGGGCTTGAAGTGCCCCTTTTCGCTGTCCTCCTGTCTTTGCTTTAGTGTCTTCCTAGATTCGGGCGAGGGCATGTATGTGGAGCTATTGATGTGTGTCTCTGTGAAAGGATATGGGGAGAGATTCATGCTGGTATTCGCATTTAGAGCAGTGTGCAATTTTCTAATTTTGGCCGTCCCAGCGACCTTGATATTTCCCGCTGGCACTAACGTCTTTTCATTGGCCACCGGGTAGCGCGGTCGATGCGAATAGTGAAGACACACCTACCTATTGACTTGCCAACACTTGGCGTGGAGGGATACAGGGCGGCAACTCCATGGCACGTCACAATACCAGCATCTACAAATGATCAATCAATGATCTGTCAGGACGCCTGTAGACCCAAAAGGGTAAAGTTCCATAATACAATCGAGGGCAACTGCAAGCAATCCGATGGCGACACCACGAGTAAGCACTGCTCCAACTGAATAAGAGCAGCTTGACTCACATTCGTCAAGTGTTTTTTCAAGCTGAGGTTCTTGGGTTTGGACTGCCAGATGCCCTCGAACGTCTTCACCAGTACAAACCCGTCGACGAGCAGGCTGAGACCCAGCACGGACCATACCTCCATTCCCACCTGTCAAAAAAGGCCCCGTTTGTCGAGACATGCAATAAAGGGTACTAGTAGCTGAGAGCATTACTCCGTATCAATTATCTCGATCGGGCGCTGCTTTTAAGCATACGCGATGGATGCTTTGAGATCGGGCAACCACAACGCGTGTGGCGGGGGCCTCGTTACTTCCAATGCGACAACACGCTCAAGTATCCGAGTTTAGCGGCCAACAATGGCAGGATAAGATGACACAGCATGGTCCCGTGGCAATACTGCCTTGCCAACAGCGACACACAAACACCTACATGAACGCCAACTATGTTCGGAAGAAAACCAACACCAGTGACTCTATTTCGCTGGAGCATTCCATGCACAGCACAAGAGCTGTTGCTCCTCCGCCCCGAAGTACTTTCTTGTGTCGAAAATTACGCGATGAAAGTGCCACCACAACCGTGCACCTTGTCTAAAGCAACCGTGGGGTTGATTAGCTCCTCGATGCTATGTCTCATAGACACACCCGCACCCAGCCAGAAGGTTCCCAGCGCTGACACCAGAGCCCAAAAGTACACCGACTTCCCTGTGGCGACAAAGACAGCACGCACGCCACAACATTCCACAGGTCAATCGAGGGACAACCGCCACATCACAGCAAAACGAGCACGACAAACAGCCCAAGCAGCAGCAGCACTACACCACCTACACCACCACCACCACCATAAACAGCACAAACAGCAGCAGCAGTAGCAGCAGCAGCAGCAGCGCGGGCACTTTGTGTCTCGGACTATTTACTGCTCCGGGAGGTGCTGTAAAAGAGATTTTTGCTTTCAGCTCGGCACGTTACGACAGAACCGTGGTCCCCTACTACCTTCCTGCTGAACAGCATATGTGCGCGAATGCTTCTAACAACTCCAATGCCGCTGTAATTACCTTTCAAAGTCTCAAGCAACACCGTAGGACAAACCTGCGCTGTTTACATCTGCCTTTGCTCGTGTGTGGCGCACACACTCGGTCACCGCGCCCGCTAGTGTTGGGTCAGTTTCCACCATACCTTCACCAGAGACCACCCGCTCCCTGCGCACCACCGCCGCCGCTCATATTGTCACGAGTTCACCGATGATACATAGTAGTGCATCTCTTGAACCATATGGCCGCGGTGAAGTGCAGGCAAATACCTTTACGAACCAGCCTCTCTGGAAATCCATCCTACCCCCTTACCGTATCCATACTGGTGCCGTTTATCGGGAGCAGTGGACGCGCTCCTGAGTCCCACCACCAGCAAAAGCTGATTCGCCGAATCGACCAGGGAGTGCATCGCCTCCGAGCTCATGGCACTAGAGCCGCTGTGCATGTACGCCAGAAACTTGCCCAGAGTAATGACAAGGTTTCCAGCTAGGGCAAGCTAAGCCGGTGCCATGCCCGTCGAAGGAAGCACGTTCGGCGTCGAGCGAGCAAAAGGTCGGCAGGGGAGAAGCATTCAATCAATGGAACTCATGAGAAGCAACGCGTGAAATGCACGGCGTTGAGAGGCGCGCGCGATTACACGCCCGACTCTGGCGGAAGTAGTCGGTGCCGCGAAGTTCGGAACATGATATTGCCTTGACGAGAAAATCGAAACATAAATGTGCAAGAGATATCGACGGTACAGAGATCAAGGCCAGACACACACTTTTGGAGTCAAGAGAGTCAAGAAAAACAGTCAAGATCGATTTCGCCGGAAGTAAGGGCCGCTCTGCGACAGGTAGTTGCACGTGCTGCACGAAATCGAGATGGTGGCGAAGACTGGATAATTCCGCTACGAAGACCAAACTCTGCTCGTCGTGGCTGCTATCATACAACGTAGAGAAGGAGGTAAAGGCAAACGCTTCCCAGTACGCTCGCAACTTGATGACTGCTGTGCGTTCACGCGAACATTCTGAAATTCGTGGCATTCACATGCGGCACCTTGACGCAGCAGCTTAAAAGAAACACAAGCAATCCATCAAGCCAACGGTCACCGCTGTCTTCTCCACCGCTCATTCGCGCCGACTGCTCCGCAAGAGGTCGAATGGCGTACTCTGACGTACAACATTGGAAGGGCTACGATAAAAGCGACTTACACGCACGGTCTACTTTGCCCGCGGGTTTGATGTGACGGCTTGTGCATGTGTTTCAACCAACTGCAACCAACTGCAACGTGCACTCGACGTTGCCGGCACTTTCCACGCCGCCACAGCGCACAGGCATCCATGTTCCGTGCAATGGAGCCCGTGAAAAGAAACTGACCTTGACAGTCTTCATGCTTTTCTTGGACTTCTTGTCCCCTTCCCCAATCGACCTCCGGGTTTCCGCGTCCATGCCCGCCTGGGCCTGTTCCGCCTTGCTCTTCGATCCCAACCCGCCAGCTCCTTCGTCCGAGCTCAATGCCATCTGCTGCGCACGCGCTATCGCCGCCATAGCGCCCCTCCCGAGCGCCGACCTCTTTCCATCGCCACCCGCAAGGCCCACCGGGCGGGGCACAGCCGGTATCGGGCCGTCGCCTTCTCTTCTTCGCCGGGCATCGTGGTGAAGGTGGGAGCAGAACGGCAGTCCTGGCGTCGAGGGAGGGATCTGGTAGCGATGTGGTTTCAAGCACCATGGCGCGCCGACTGTTGCTAAGTCGTCATAGACGCGGTTGCGGGACGTAAACCTCCTGGAGCAAACGGTAGAAGTACGGCCAGCATGGCGCAGCATTGACAACGCCTAGGCCCCGGCGAATTGCAGAGGACCAGCATGCGATCCGAGTGCTGCCGAGACGCGGCGGAATCAGGTGCTCTGGGAGTACGCGGATTGGGCAGGGGGGGGGAACAAGGGGTTACGTGGTGCAGAATATCTGTAAGTCTGTCATGGCAGTCATGCAGCTTGCAGCTTTGCTTAGATTTTCAGATTTTCGCAGACGTAGTGTCCCCGTGTCCCTGTCCCTCCGCGCTCCAACCAAAACCGCTGTTTGTAGAGGAGGGGGGGGCGTTGCAACACAGCCCCGATGTATGTGGCAAGCTTGATTGTGGGAAACTGGCAATAGTTTAGCATGTAGCTGTACCGACCTTGTCATTCGGAAATGGTACATGCAAAACTCTTTCTCCTGCTGTGTTGTGCTACCCTGGTTGGTGCATACAGAATTGTATCGACCGTGTAAGGAGGATCATCACCAGATATAAGTGGGACTATAGTATACTTTTTGCCCGGCTTACCAGCACTGGATTAGTACAAAGCAAGTCTTTGAGGAAGGCAGACTCCCACACACGAAGAAAGAGTAACAGCATTAGATACCCACCACCCACAACAAACACTCTCACTCGATTTCAAAACAAAGCACCAGCTACTGGACTAGGGGAATGCTTTTAAGAAGGGCTACCCGCCTCACGTAGCCTCTTTGATTTCGTGTAGTCTACTGTACCCTATTAACTCTATCACGCTCAACCCTAGGGGTCATGACGAGTACCACATGCATTGCTGCCGACAAAAAAGAGCATCGGCTCGAACGGAGCAGCAAAAGCATTGGCGATCCGTGCACACATGTCGATACCCCGGGCTATTGTATGTGTTCAACAGAACGCGAAACGCTCGCTTACACCATCCAACCAACATAATCAGCACAATAATTCTAGTGAATAAAGCGCTACCGACCAATCCCATACAGCACTATCGGACACGTACTTAGCGTTACAAGGACCAGCCCGGTTGGCAATACAATTGGGCTCCTTGCAACACAGCAGTAACAACACTGTGGGTACACTGGCGCCCGTGCTTTTTAATAACACGGTACAGTCATGACGCAAAGTGTAAGTGTGCAACAAGCACTCCGTCGCCTCATCGGCGAATTTTCTTTCTCAACATTTTCGAAAATACGTACAATTGCAGTCAGCGACATCGGAACCTCAAAGCAGCGGACTTGCTCCGCTTTTGGGACACATCGTGCCCTAGGAAATAGCCATACAACAAACTTGTACCAGGAAGAGGGTTTTTCTTTGGTAGAGCGTTTCCTTGCTGGAGGATACGTCAGGAGTTCTACATGATGCGCGACTCGTTGGCGTTCACCCCCCCGTCGCGGCTAGTCCCGCCCTCCATCGAGTCCAGCGCATCCTCGTCCTTCTTTCCCATCATGTCAAGGTCCTGCAGCATCCGGGGAAAACCACGGGGAGGGAAAACAGCATGAGAAGCGGCGACATAGGCAAACATGAGCAGGCACTCACAGCTCCGCCGGACGAAGGAAATATCCGTCAACCTTGTCTACACCCCAAGGACAAAACTTTGCAGGACACCCGACTTGTTGTCTCTCCAAAAGATGTCGAAGGAACAAAAAAAACAAAGACAGCTTGTATAGATACAATGTGCAGTTAGCGCCCGCGTTCGAGAAACACCAATTTCCGGTCCAGTCTCAAATTCTTGTTGTGGGCTAACAACTCAGGGTAGGTTGTCCAAGTTCTTATGTCAAGTTTCTTATTTTTCGTGCTGCAGAATCCTGCTGAATTTCTTTGATCGGCAACTTCCTGTTGGTTCTCTTCTTGCCTACAAAATTTAACAAATGATTTGCGCTGCTCTCCTCGTCTCCCGTACTCAACCCCGATTGATTCTCACCACCGACGGTTGTAATGAAGTACATATGAAGGCCACAGCCTAGAAGCGAAACATATTCAGCTGAAACGCCTCGCTGTCGCTACAAGGCCCTGTGCCCCCCTCTTGAGTGAGGGCTGAAACTAATTAAACGAACACCCCACGATGCCTCACCCACACACTGGCATGCCAACAACGAAAATCAGCCGTCATTTATGATACAAGCTCAGTGAGGCGATCATTGGGGGTCATCGCCCTTTTGCGCCTCCCATTCCCTGCCTCTGGATCTACCTCTAGAAGCACCCACGCCCCAATCGAAGTAGGGTAGCGGTCGCTCCTGTTCTCTTATTGAGACGTTTTGTATTTTGTGGCGCAGGTTGAGCTGTGTTTCTTTGTACTATTTTATTATCTTTCGTGGAAATTGAACCTTTGTTTCTTCTCAACCGCGGGCGCTAACTGTATCTCGAACGGGCAGACAACATCAACAACAACAACAACGACGACGACGACAAAAGCACCAGCAACGACAAGCACGCCATGACTGCGACAACAACGGCCGGAGCAAGAGCACAAGAGCAAAAAACAAGGGCAGGGTCGAGCACCGGAGAGGAGACAGGCTGAAACACGACAATGGCAACCGGTCCACCAGCGACGGTTGGGTCTTAGCATCCCCTTCTCACTCTTCTTCTGGTGGTCTGCAGTCTTCAATCTTCTTGTTCTTCCTCTTGAGGTGGTCTACGGTGTTTCAGCCTGTCTCCTCTCCGGTGCTCGACCCTTCCCTTGTCCTTTGCCCTTGTGCTCATGCTCCGGCCGTTGTGTCTTTCGGTGATTCATCGTGTGTATCATATCTAAAATATAGCGGAAAGGTTTTGACTCGAAAATGGCATCATACCTGGGTCGGCACACGGCCGTAAGCGCCGGCCATCCTGCCGGACTCGCGCCCAGGGCGGAAGAAGAATCGGAAGCAGTTCGAGGGGTAGCGCGCGTAAAACGGCTTGCCATGGGTGGTGTTGTCCACCCATCGCCTCCCCTTAATCGATTCGTAGGTGGTCATGTTGATCAGTACCATTCGAAGGTGCGTGAGCAGGAGGAGCCCTATCCAAACGTCGTGATAAGCCTGACGGTACACGTACATCCGCAAGGTGAATACGCAAATGGTTATAAACCATTACAACATGGACGGAGAATTTGGGGCACGGACGAGCGCGGTGGGCAATAAACGCGTCGCGAGGATACAGTCGACACCTTGACGAAGTTTACTTCCCGATACCGCTCCGCACAGTCTGCTCGTGGAACCACAGAAGCGACATCTGTAACGCGGGACAAGGCTGCGATTGTTCGCGACGGGTAGGCTCACCGCCAAGATGGCCGTGCAGCCGAGGAACTTGGAGTGGTCGTAGACGCACCGCCACATGGCCCACTCCCCGCACTCTGCTTGCCCGTAGCTGTACAGATTCCACAGGAAAGAAGATATCCCCTGAGGGCGTGGCAGTGGACGAGGCATCGTTTAGACGTACGTGAACAGCAAGAGCCTTCCTCAGAGGTGGTGATGATACTACACAAGGCAGGGACCGGCACCATCTTTCTTCAAGTGAAGCGGCCACACCAGAATCAACGAAGGCGGTCATCCCCGTTGGAGCGTGCACACTACCTGACGCCTGTGCCTATCACGGTGATTGAAATCGTACGGGTGGCTACTTCACGAGCCGGGTAAACTCGACGAGTAGGGACCTTCGACACAAGGCAGTGTTGACACTTACTCTACATATTCCATGACGCCAACTCGTGACTCTCGCAGACCACATACCGTATATGACACAAGATAACACACCCCGTTGACCAATTTTCGAAGCTCGATTTCTCAACTGCAGGAGCAGTCACAGCGCCGAAAACGGCGGCGTTGAAACCGTTTCGTCGAGAGCTTTTCGAAAATGTATCGTTTCGTTTATGCATCCTCTTCGTCGTGGAGTGATCGAGCTTTGAAAATCGGTTCAGGGGGTGTGTTATCTTGTGTCATATACGGTAGGCGTGTTGTCCATACGCATCCGCAGCCTTTGCCGACTCTCAAGAGAAGGGTATACAGTCACGAAGAAGATACACGACGAACCTTCAACAGCGCGTCATGGCCATGAAACCTGAAACCATCACTCGAAGCAATACCTACCACAACACAACACGGCAGCAAACGCCGAACGAATGGCCGAACAAAGGCCATGCATCTTCATGCTCTCACCACAACAGCGAAAAAGAGAAAACCAACGAAGAATCGGTGGTTGTTCTGCCCCACGCAGTTTGCCACGAACGGGCAGTGATGGTCGAACCGCAAGATGCACCTTCCACAGGTATCGCAGTGCTTGGAGCGAGGAGTCTGCACGTCGCCGGAGGCGGGGATCAGGTTCGAGGTGGGGGGGGTGATAAGGAAGCCTTTTGCCGTTGTGACGAGAACGTCGTGCTAGATCAACAGACTCACACCTCGGGGTGGAGGAGCAAGCACAGGCGATTGACCCTAAGGAAGGTACTTGGTATTTCGTAACGAGCGTTTCCTATCATTTCGTGATAAAACGAGTGTCAGCACGAGCTACACGCTCGAAATATATTGCAATAGGCTCCTACTGTGTTGTTGCTGGCGTTCCCCTAGCATCAGTGGTGAGTCTGTTCAACACACGTGCATACCTCGGGGCCGGAGCATGTGTTGCGTTCACCTATTCGTCGTGCCCGAGAGAGGCAGAGCACCCACCTTCTCCACAATGCACGTCGTGCACAGCGTCTCGCTGTTCAAGCGACCTTCTTCTGCCAACCTGTTTATCGCCATCTCTCTCGCCGATGCGTCAATTGCAAGGTAACCCGGTTTTGTTGCCATCTGTGCACAGTTGCGGTCGTGTTTCGGACGATTGGTCTCTGTTGGTAGTCCATTCTCTTGTGCTGGCCGGGAGGATGGTGTGTGTGTGGGGGGCACGACGGTGATAGCGCTGATCGCTGCGGACACGCCCTACAATACGCTTAGCAACACGAGCGCACCGAGGGCTCAATTGCATTTTATCCATCCCGTTTCCTCCGGTTCGGCAACAATCATCACGCAAAGCCACCGGCTAGTCATCGCAGTGAGTCATACCCAGCACGTTTATTCGATGTTCTGCTCAAAGCAAACATATCGTCCTAGCATGCGTGTGGAACATGGAACCCTCTCCTCTCGTGAAAATGCATCTTTCTTCTCCCCCCTTCCGACAGCTCACCGACTTGTACAGTAAGCACAGCGTCGCAAGAGCCGGCAGCAGCGTCGCCATCGATCGCAGTGCCGCCTGCTCCTCCCAAAGAAACGCCGCTTCCGAGGCGACTATAAGCACCAGGGACCACAGCGCCACCCCCAGCGGTACCCAGTTCGCGTCGAACTGCACGATCTTGTACGTCAGAGAGCTCGTAGCCCCGATCCCTGCAGCCCCCCCTAAGCACCCCCAACAGCCGAACGTGTTCACGAACCCGAAGCACCAAACCAGCTGAATCAGTGGCAAAAACAGGCCCTGCTCCGCAACCGGCATCACGAGGAAACGCGGGTACAAAGGAGGATATGGCATTTAGGTGTCATGCCTAAGTATGTCTTTCTCCCTGGACGCAGCATGCCCTCGTTGATCGACCTTTCGCTCCGTCAGTTCGCTATGGTAAACAGGAACCGTTTCCTATTCGGATGGCGTCGTGGGACGCAATTTGGAACCGTGAGAGATCGCGTCGTTTCATGTTGAGCGGTAAAAAAGCAAAAAAACTATCTTAAGCATGGGGCAACGGAGGGAAGCGATCGACCAGCGGCTTTGGGGTCGCACGTATGTATCCTATTGCAGATCCTGAAGGTAGAACACTGAAAGCCGTGGTGCGATTCGGCATTTGCCGGTCGGCATTTGATGAAGCGTTGCTTCTATACCACTGCCAAGTCTTGCTTATCCTCGCCTTCGAGGAAACCAGCTACGCTTTACCCCTAGTATTTGGCATTCTACCTGGTACCGCAGGCAGCTAGGCCTCGAGGGGGTTCTGAAACGAACAATAGGTGCATGGTTCCATGGGACACCAAATCTCCTCAGCCCGAACGAGGTACAGAAATCCCTGCGCCTCGTTGACCAGCAGCAGCAAAGCCCTGCAATTGGCTCAAGGGACAAACACCGTCATTTGCGACGTACCCGGGATGCCCCCAAAGTGACCTGCAAGTCACTAGCAACAAAGTCAGCACCAACACAGGAGAACCACCGAACTAACTCACCCGCTTCAGAGGGACATCCCTTGCTCTGATCGGGATACTTCGGCACGTCTTGAGGTAACCTCCCAGCCCTTGGTTTCCCAATGACAACGCCAGCTCCTCTGGGGTAAAGCCTGCTTTGTTCGCCGCGTCCAGGCTCGCCCCCGCCTTCGTTTGTGAAGTGAAGACAGAAGTGCAAGAAAAGAGCAGTGCAAGAGAACGATTGAGCACAACAACGAGAACACCTGAGGGCAGCCGTTTCGCTTGGCTAGCGTCAAAATCATGTTAACCACACCCACACTTCCGGAGCAAAATCGCTCGAGCCACCGGAGTTGGCAAAATAACTGTCCCACAGGACCTTGTCTGGTGTCCATCGGCCAAAGCGCACTCTCTTCACCGCGGGGGGGCACCAACTGCAACCAGTACCACCGCCCGTCTCGTTTCCCATGTACAGGTGCACAAGTGGAAGATCGTTCGCCCCTCTATTTCTGGCCAGAGCCCGAGTCGTCACTCCACAAAGGACGCGGCGATACGGCCATGGCGAGCTGCGCAAACCCACCGAGCGCCTCGCACACACTCGCCAGCCAGAGATTCGGTCGATGGAATCCATAGATCAACTCCACACCTCCCGAAGCAACGCCTCGAAAAGGAGGAAGTATCACGAAAACTCATACGTGTACATAGACTCATCACAAGTTGCTGATAAGCTACAAACCACCCTGCAACTCAGCCTTGCTGGGGCAAAGGTTCACAGGCAGGGCCGAGACCTCACCTTGAGGATCGGGGACAAGGCGTACGGCGATTGGACGCCGCCCACGATGGCCCAGTGTAGGGGGGTGTTCCCCTGCTCGAGGTCTTTCTCTTCTACCCCCGGAGAGGGACCGTAGTTCAGCAGGACTCGGATGAGGTCGACGTTGCTGATGCAGAGCTTGGTCGCGTACATGAGCGGCGTGAACCCCTGGAAGCAGATGCCCCGTGACCGTGACCGTGGCCGGCGAGGTGATGGTAGCGAAGCAACGAAGTGTGTCGGGCGACGGGAATAAAAACTATTAGCGTTGGCAAAGGCAAACGAAAGTCGTTTGGGACCCAGATGACGGGATAGGGAGGGTTTTCGGTGTCGCCGACACCGGCACAAAGAGTTCAAGATGCGCATGGTTCTCGCAATATGGAGAACGCGAAGACTCATCGCAAGTGCGTGAGCACCGCCAAGCGCGCTCCGCACTGCAGGACATCACACACCATACCTTGGAATCCTTGGAGGATACAGGGGTCCCTGCTGCAAGCACCACGAGAACGGTGTTCACGTGCCCCCGCTGCGCGGCCAGGTGTAGCGCCGTCTGCCCGTAGGTATTGCGGTGAAGGCAGTCCGCCCCGGCCTATTGCGTTATCATTTGGAACATGAACAGAGCGTATGCACCGAAAGCTTAGGGTTCGGGGGGGTCGGTGTCAGGCGCATGCGCCCGCTTCAACGACACTAGGCTGACGAAAATGGCAGCATAGGTACATGGAGAGATTGGAAGTCGTGGTAAGATATTTTTAATGCAGCAAGCGCTCGTCGACGTTGACTCGTTGCCTGGGGCCACTCACTTGCAAGAGGTCAACAATGATGGTCATGTATCCCTGCCTGGCCGCCCACATCAAGGCCGACTCTTTCAGCACTCCCCCGATAGCGCACGTGTCTGCGCCCTGGTGGCAGGCGAAGTGCGCGCGAAAATAGCGAACGTGCAAGAGTTGATTCGAGCGCATCAAATGAAACCAAGGTGTGATGCTTCATCAGTTTCTCGACTCTCACCCCCACAGCAGCAGGCAGGATATGTCGCAGACGTGCGCTTAATCGAGCCACCTGCAAGGAGGAGGTGAATGTGTTGCGTGCCTACGGGCCTTGCGTCATGGTCAGGAGCCGACCGAGCTCTCCGCCGATACCGTCCAGTGGCAGGAACAGCTTTTACAGCGTTCAGCTACTCCTTCCCAGACTGGAGCCAGCACGACTGGAGCAAGCGCATCCGCATCCGCCATGATACACCTGAACTGTTACCGAAGGTATCGCTTGCTCCAGTCGTGCTGGCTCCAGTCTGGGAAGGAGTAGCTGAACGCTGTAAAAGCTGTTCCTGCCACTGGACGGTATCGGCGGAGAGCTCGGTCGGCTCCCGACCATGACGCAACGCCCGTAGGCACGCCACGCCTTCACCTTCTCCTCGCAGGTGGCTCCGACCAGGGCGGCGGCCGACCCATGTAAAGTACAGCAGTAAACGGGTATATTATAGGACTGGATTTGCCGCAAGTTGGATGCATGTATCCCCACGCCGTATGGTCACACCTGCGTGCTGGAGTAAACTCAAGCATAACATCCAATAAAAACAGAACATAAACTCTCATCCTGCTGATGCGGCTATCTCCAAACACGCTCGGTAGACTACTGCTGTATGGATGCTCGAAACGAAACAACCATGCGTTGACCGCTGTGCATCCGTACCCGCTTCAAGAGGTACTTCACGACCCCCCGCCGGTCGTTAATTGCGGCCCAGTGAAGCAATGGCACATCTTCGGCATCCCGGTCGTTAACGTCCACCAGCACCTGAGACAAGTCAACGCCGACAGGAAACAGCCGCAAGGACAAGGCGCAGCACCTCTCCCTGGTGTAAATAGATTAGAGTCAGAGAGTCAACCCTCGATGCAAAACAACATGACAACGGCGGTGGTGGCAAGTTACTCCGCATGGACTCGATGGTGTGCAACTATGCATACAGCAAACCAAGTACGGTAATAGGGTGATGTCAAATCACAACTCTGTGTCACCCCCTGGCGAAGGGATGGCTCAACCTTCCACCTCGCCACCAAACGACCCGCGAGAGCGCAAGGAAATCACCGCTGAATTCCCCGGGCACACGCCGAGGCTTTGCATTCGAGACTAATGTGGTATCACACCCTCCGCCAGGCTCACCCTGCCCGTTGCTGGTTCCAAGAGCTCTTGAAGTGCGTCCTCGTCTCCGAACTGCATTAGAGAGTCAACGACATCAACCAGGAGAGGAAAGGCTCAGGAAGCACGAGAACGCGCGCAATTCTCTGTAAGTCTAGTGGATAAACACCCTGCTGTAATACAGAGTTTCCGCATTCCCGCAGCATCGGTATACACAGTCTATGCATATGTGGTGCACACAGGAACGGTCTGCCATCATTTGAGAAATACTTTACCAGTCACACACCTGACAAGCCTTCACTGCATCCTGCACGGGAGTACTCGCCACCGGTGGTTGATGAGCCAGGCTCGAGTTCATGATCGTCGGCGCTGTGTCCATCATCATTTATCGCTTGCCAAACCCTCCTAGCCATGCGCACCGCTGTGCAGTAGATTGGTTGCCGACACCAACATGCCGATGGCGTTGGCAAGAGGGGGGCCTGGTGCATTTTGTGCTCTACGGTGCCCCCCCCATCGTGTGGGTGGTGCCGCATTCCAAAACGTCCCCGCTCAACGTGGACGGCAGGCTCAAGCATGCCTCATGGGAAAAGTAACCCGAAGCGTGGACAAGAGTCTCTTGGAAAAGCGCTCCAGCGACGCCGTGCGCAAGAGCGAGCTGCGGCTGCCAGGTGTGTCGAATTTGACCGTGAAGAGGCCAACATCAGTGCAACAGCTACAACTACTGCTGTAGTGGTGCTACACAGCAGCAGCCTGGGAGCAGTAGTCCTGACCATTCTTGCTGACTTTCACAATGCGCTTTCGACGGAAAAGTGACAACGGCCTATTGCTGCTCTCATCCACCGGCTTTCGTCCAGTCTTGGTTGGGTTGAGGAATAGGCGATTTTTTCGGTGCGAGTCTTGGTACCCACAGAGCAAGCAACCCTTTGCACGTCCAATAGTTTCGACATTTGGACCGGCTCTATACGCGAGGCTCACGATGCAAGGCGAGACTGCTGTACAGCAGTAGACATCTCTTTACCCACGGCGCGGTCCATTTGCCACCATCTCTTCATCAACCGCGCCCACCACCCCCGGACTTGCTGTGTGCCAACCCACGCGCGAACAGCGCGTCGTCATACGATGTGGACGGCAGCAAGGCTCGCGGCAAGATGACCTCGGTGCTGGAGGCAAGCAACCTCGACGACTTTATCTCCTCCGCCATGATGTCGGAGCGAGCCTTCGAGTCCCACAAGGAGAACACGGTCGTGCTCGGGCCCGACGGATTGGAAATGAGCCTGGACGAGAACGGCGAGATCGACGCCGCCGCCGGGAGCGGGAAGGACCCCGGCACCGATGAGTTCGACTTCGAGCACATGAACATCCCGAGACGCCCGGCTTGGGCCGCGGGCATGACCGCCGAGGATCTAGACTACCAGGAGAGGAAGTCCTTCCTCGAGTGGCGGAGAGGAATCGCCAAGTGAGCACATACGGCAAGCAACCTCCTGCCCAGTCTAGCAGAATTTCCAATCATTGTGTCTTTGTTGTGTAGGGGGGTCGCAGTGGATGTTTTTGGTGTCAACACTTTTTTGCGCTTGTTCGCCTTAGGACACCATATTTGGCCTCTCTGTCGGCGCTACAGCAGGATCACGGCGCGACCGTCAAGTTTGTACGGACAGGGCCCCTACGATGGACGCAGCTCTCTCTTTGCTCTATTCCACTATTCAGTTGCCGAATACAGTGCGTGCACTGATGCCCGTGAACATGCTACCTGCTGCGGTACACGCAGAATGGGTTACATTGATACATTTGAACCCACCGCGGCGTGTTTGGGAGTGGTATGTAGCATGCCACCGACGAAGTGTACACGTGATTGATTTCGTTCCTCCACCGCCCGACGCCACATCCACGCTCCGTTGCAGCGCCGAGGAGAAGAACGGTGACATGAAGGTCACGCCATTCGAGAAGAACTTGGAGGTGTGGCGACAGCTTTGGCGCGTCATCGAACGGAGCGACCTCGTCTGCCAGCTGGTCGATGCCCGCAACCCGCTCTTCTACTACTCCACCGATCTCGAGGCCTACGCGAGGGAGATCGTGCCACCGAAGCCCACCGTGGTTGTGGTAAACAAGGCCGACTACCTGAGCCGAGCGCAGCAGAGGGAGTGGGCACGGCACTTCAAGGGGCGAGGGATCACGGTGCTGTTCTTCTCGGCCCGACAGCAGCAAGAGCAGCTCAACCGGGAGGCCAGAGAAGAGAGGGATATTGCTGAGGGTGGACTTGGCTCCGGTCCTCCTGCCTCGGATGCGTATGACTCCGAGGACGGCGAGGACGATACTGATGACGATTTTGAGGCGGACACAGAGGGGGATGGGGAAGAGGAGGAGGAAGTTGCGCTATCGGATGCGCCATCCGCTGCAGGGGCAGCGAAGAAAGGCCATGCTGGCGGGGGGGAAGGCGCGACTTCGTCGGCGGGGCGCCGAGGGAGCGGGACCGACGTAGGCAAGGGGGACAAGTCGCTGCAGGTGCTGAGCAGACTTGAAATGTGCGTCGAGCTCGAGCGGCTTGCGAGGACTCTTGGTACGCCGGACCCTTCGCGGAACGGCGGGCGTGCCTGCGTCGGAATGGTCGGGTTTCCCAACGTGGGGAAGAGCAGCCTGATCAACGTCATGGTCGGGGCGACGCCGCTGTCGCACGGTGGCGTGCGGGTCAGCGTCGGCGCCACCCCGGGCAAGACGAAGCACTTTCAGACGCTGGTGCTCAGCGACAGCCTCATGCTGTGCGATTGTCCAGGTCTCGTGTTTCCAAGTTTCGTTAGCAGGTGAGCTCAGGCAGGTTGATCGCCCGGTAAATACGAGAAGGCGTGTACCGTAACACCCTTGTCTTCTTCGTTTGATGATGGAGACCCGCTGCCCGCGTTGACCCACCTTTCTTTTCCCCATGCGTTGGTTTCCTCGATCGGTGGCAACGCTCAAATAGCACGGCCGAAATGATTTGTGCTGGAGTGTTGCCCATCATGCAGATGCGGAACGTCATGCCCCCCATGGCCCTCATCGCGCGACGAATACCTCGACACATCCTCGAGATCACCTACACCATCAAGCTCCCGGTCCTCCCGGGGGACGTCAGGGATACCGCGGGAAACGCCATGCTCTCGCCGCAGCAGCTCCTAGAGTCGTACTGCCAGGCAAGAGGACTGTTCCGCGCGCGCGCCCTCGGGGAGTCAGACATGCCGCGCGCGGCGAGGCAAATCCTCAAGGACTTCACGGATGGACGGCTCTTGTTTTGCCATCCGCCTGCCGACCTGGAGTCAGAGGTCAGTGACCTCGGTGTGTGCGCCGCGCGCGCTGACCCCCATGATGTTTGCCCGCGGTCGTTTTGAGGCGCCTTGGTGGCCGCACGCGGCCATACGCTCGAGCGTGAGGTAAACTGCGACGCGCGCGTGGTCCCCTTTGGAAGGTCATGAGGGACTCGCCCTTCCACCCGAACTCCCGTCTTGGTTGTTTCTAAATATAATAAGTAGCTGCTACCGACGACGGTTCGTTGCTCCCATCACCACCCGTTATACCATGCGCTTTTTTCGCGAACAAATGTCTGGTGCATCGACATGTGTAAATTAATGTGTTGGCCTTTCGTGTGCCAACTTTGCGCGTGCTGCCATTCTGGATACCTACCCTGCGTAGCATCGCCGTTGTGAAGGCCGGCCCTTTTTTTCCTATTCATGTCCTCGCTTTATTACTTGGTAGTTGCTCGCGTTGCTCCGGTATGCCATGACGTTCTGTGCGTGAGAGAACGCAGGCCATCACCCGGTTCCTCAAGGAGACCGACAAGACGACTCTCAAAACCACCCCGTTGTGAAGCCCGGCCCTTTTTTCCTATTCATGTCCTCGCTTAATTACTAAGTAGTTGCTCGCGTCGCTCCGGTATGCCATGACGTTCTGTGCGTGAGAAAACGCAGGCCATCACCCGGTTCCTCAAGGAGACCGACAAGACGGCTCTCAAAACCACCAAGCTCGCCGCGAAGCTCGCGTTGCAGCTGAGCAAGGCCGAGGCAAAGGCGAGCGCGGGAGGCGCGGCCGTCGCGTCCGCCGAAGCAGCGTCTCTCAAGCAGCCAGAAAACATTGACCTCATGGCAGAGGTTCTGGAGAAGAGGGCGGCGGTGGCGGCGCGCGAAGCCGAGCTAGGTCTTACGGTCGGCGCGGGTGGCAGGGGCGGGAAGCTAACCAAGAGGGAGATGGGACTCCTGCGATGGGGGAAGAAAGACCGCAAGGTTGGCAACAAGGACCCGTACGGCAACCCTGACGTGGAGACCGCGGCGTCGCTCGGACCGGTAGGAGCGAGGGTAGCCGGGGGGGGCAAAAAGGGGCGCAGGGGCAAGAAGAGGGACGGCTTTGTCCGAAATACGATGCCGCACCACCAGACGTACTCGGGGCCTGCTGTATGACGGACGCATGTTTGACTCATGCGCACGGAGTTGTGAACGGAGGCCTTTTGTTTGTGCGTTGGTTATAAGCTCGTGAGGAAGTATGCTACTCCTGGTGAGAGATTGACCCCCAATTTTTCGGTGTGCCCAGCTTCGTCTGTACTTGATTTTTTTTCCTTCTCGTGGTATATTCGTTGTAGAAAGTGCTGATGTGCCCGGACGTTTGACATTGCGGGTGTAGGACATTCGCTTGTAGTTCGTACTTCACATGCTAGTACATAGTATGATCAGTACGCGGAGAGCTACTCGTGACGAAAAGAGGCGAAGGATGGACCCGTTATCCGTATAGGGCAGGCGTTGTTGGCTCACGAGTTAAATTTGCTCTGCTGTAGGGTCGTCTTGCGGCCACGAAATAGGCAAGACTCGGGCAGAGAGGACGCTATTGGTGTGCGAGGGCGAGGGTCAATCGTGCGGTGACGAGATCATGCGTTGCGCTTGAGCGACCATGTCGAGCATGAATGTTGCTCAGGAGGCTCGACTTTGGTGCTCACATGCGCCTCGACGTACCAATATTTTAGCCAGTGAACACAGGGTCTGTGTCGGCGGTTAGTCCTCACGCGGACGGAATACACACCCGTCGTTCTGCCTGTTCTGGGGGGTGCAAGAGTGAGGTTGATCAGACTGATGAACACCAAGTATGGTACTTCTATGTTTTTTGTCTTTCAGAAGCAAAACCATCTCCGTCGCCCTCTCTCCTCTGTGTTTGTGTGCATACATGTGCGACATCGGTATCCGCCGATTTGGTGATGGTGAAAATCATGGATAGATCCGTGTTCCTTGGAGTGAACAATCATGAAGTACTGCTTCTCTGCGATCACAAAAAGTAACGATGATGATTGAAGATTGCTGCTGCTGCTGTGTGAGCACACACGTGACATAATGTGTAGCAGCAGCAGCGGTGCCGTGCAGACGCATGTACAATACATAGCTCTGGAGAGGCGATGAGGGCTCGAATAATGCAACGCATCGCGTACTGCTGTACGTACAGTCGACCCCGCCTAAGGGACGCACATGGTTTTTCCCGAAAAAAAGCGTCCTTAAAGCGGGGTTGCGTCCTTTAAATTCAGGGGACGATAGCTCCCCATCGCCGTGGGCAATGGATTCATGCTATTATACCCCAAACTACGCGTCTTTTGCAAAGGAACGGTGTGGTATGAAAAGCCAGCATCGCCGAGACGACTGGCAACCGCTTGTTGACGTCGAACACATTTATAATACTTGAAATGAGATGTACATACAGCAGTCGGGGACGTGTTGAATGCATCCAACTACAGTACAGAAGTTTGAACTTTTCCAACCAATGTACTGCATAGTCTAGCCGGCAGCGGAAGAAGGAGGAAGTCCAAGTAGACAAATTTATCTCATTCTTGTGAACCAATACACAACGAGCGTATTTCAGCGTCGCAGGGAACACCAGTGTTACGGTTACATTGTTACGGTTGATAGGAGTTGTTGCACCTTTGAGATATTATAGTGCGTTATTCCCAACAGGTAGGTACTAGCAGTAAGGTCCGGTTTGCCGGGCCTCGTCTAGAGGCTAGGTTGCTCAGCCCCCTTGCCTCACTCCTCTCCTTGCTTGCCCTGAGTTAGCAATAATCAACAAGCAAATACCGTATCCACGACCGGAGACCTTCTACTCCTTCTCACAAGCCACCTTCGAGGTTCATACTACCGCTGTTGTTCCGGCTCATCTATACCGAACTTGGTACCGATCGAGATGCCGCTGTAAGTCGGTAGCAGTGCTTGCAGGCTGGGTCCCATGTACTTCCTCTCTGGATAACTCCTCTCGACACCCAGGGTCCTGCCACTTGAATGGCTAGAGAACACACAGACAGACCCACATAGACATAGCACCCGCCCCTGCCCCTAGCCTCTCCTTCCGTTATATGTTGTCCAATCCGAGAATCGAACTCGGGTTTCCACAGCGCTCCTTCCGTTATACCAGTAACAATTATAGCATTTATCTTTTTGCTCACAGGCCTGCGTGCGGACCACCACGCTTTCTGCGCAATTTCTGTCGGGCGCTGTGAGCGCAGCAGGCTTTTCACTTGGTTTCAGTATGCAAATCACTCCGAAATCGGCCCAGAAAACGGCTCTCGATCGCCCTCGTGCCTCCGTTTCAAAGTGCGTGTTTTCGTCGCCCGGGGGCCGTTTTGCGGTCCGGTTGGCGGTGGACGCTGCCACTTACCGCTCCTGCGACCCATATCGGTGCTGCGCGCGGGCTTCCTTATCCCGCATTTCTCTCTCTCCGAGACCCGCTCTGCTCTCACATCGGCAACGGTGGGTCTTTTTTTCGTGGGCTTTTTTGGTCTCTCGCTCGCTCTCACATCGGCAACGGTGGGTCTTTTCGTTTTCGTGTGCGGACCACTCCGGGAGGGAACACAACAATTTCATCCGTCTTGTTTTCTTTCGATCGCTGCTGCTGTATAGCTTCGTGTCTCTCTCCTTCCTATGTCTCTCGCTCCCATTGGGCGCTACTTTCTTCCGTTCCTTACGCGGTGGCGGTGTCCTCAGTCTTTTCCTGACTCCCTGCGCTTTTTTTTTCGTTTTTCTTTGCGCAAATTATACACACACGGAATGCTGCGGACCATCACGTGCCCCTTCGTCTTTGACTCTCTCTCTCTCTCTCTATCTCTCTCCTGTCTCTCTATCTATCTCCCTCGCTCTCTGTCCCCGCCCCCACGGTCGGCGCCCACCCACCACACCTCATTCACAATCCTCCCCACACCGAGTAGATGGCTTCTCGCAACATTTTCGCTGCCACCCCGCCTAGCTCCAAACGCAAAACAGCCGATTTTTAACTCGGCGAGGTGCTCTGAC
>CACKRE030000146.1:92995-109160 GCA_902602495.3 Ectocarpus sp. CCAP 1310/34 | reverse complement strand
GTCTCCTTAATCGCTATGCCCACACCGTGCACGCCCCTCTTGTCCTTGGTGCCGGCACGGGCACCACTCCAGATGATCACGTACCCGTCGTGTGTAATCGCGCCTTGTCCCGCTCGTCGGGTCTCTTGGAGTCCTATCACATCACAGTCGGTCGCGGCACAGATCTGCATGACCGTCATCACGTTGTGGCCGATGGGGTTCCTGCCGCTGTAGGCGAGCGTGCGTACGTTGAACGTGCCGAACGATAAATCGCCCTCCCGTGCCTTCTTCTTCGCGGTCGCCTTCACGCCCGCTGCTATCTCCTGTCGCTCTCGGTCCGCCTCGCGCTGGGGGGGTGTTTTCTTCCGTTTAATCCGAGCGGCGAGTTTCTTCGCATCGATCCATCTTTGCAGGGCTCGGTGCTTGCCTGTGGTGTTTGGACGAGGAGGGTGCAGCACTCCCCCCCCGCGTCGCCCGCGGTTATCTCCTTTCTCAGTGTGTGAAAGAGTACATCGCAACTTTTTTTTGTTTTTCTCCCATCATCGGATTCTGTCGTCTGCCCCTCTGGCCCCTATCCTCTACTTCTACTAGCTAGATGACCCGATCGGGTCACATAGGAGGGGGGGGCTGGACCCCCTCCTGCGGTTCCTGCCTGATGTATTTTTATCTATACTCGCGGCAATCTGACGTCGTCTCTGTGGGCAAACTCGAATACGGTTTGTGCAAGCAATCGTTCGTGTCAGCTGCGAGACCCGCGCTTGTTTACCTGCTGTGAAGGCCTGCAAGTCGGAGTCGTTTGGCGAGGGAGGGAGATCTAGCGCCGAGAGCAAATACACGGTGTCGGCGCCGGTGCAGACCTGTGAAATAATGCGGGATCTGACCTATGAGCAGTTTGAATTGGGATCCGGTGAGCATACCTAGCTCTATGGTGGTGCAGGTGATGTTCATCAGGCACCTAACATCCAGCTGCGTGTGGCGAAACGTGGCCGATTAGCTACATTACTGCGCATTCAAATCCGATGAACCACACCAGCGCGGCAGTCGCGAGGGACACATCAGGACTGCTCTGTGCACGCACAGCAAAGGGCTCCGATCTTTGGCGTGTCATGTTCGGAGTCAAACGAATCTCTCAACCAAACGCCATGTACGAATCACAGTTCCCTAACACGTGTTCTATTTCACTCTTCCTCATCCTTTTGTTTGTAGCACTCCCACACACAAGAGCACCACACTGCCCCCACCATGTGCTTACTTCTTTCAGCCCTTCCCAGTTCTCCAGCAGGGGCGATGACCTAACCTCGGCGGGGATTGCTGCTGTTGCAATTCTGCCCGCGAGGGTCGATCCAAAGCTTCCTCCACCATGTAAAACAACGCTGACGCTGGCGCTGCTGGCGCTTGGCTGCGCTAATATCAACATCCTGTCGGCGTGTAGTGCACCACAGAATAGCCGTGCTTTGTTTGTGCAGGCCCGTGCACGAGACATGAGACCGTCATAGTGCTTGTGCGGGCCAATTTGCGTTGCTGGGGCGACGCGCGTTGATGTACCCCCCCGTTAGAATGTCCAAGCTTTCTGCCCCCCAATATTGTCCGCATGCACAACCATGTGCAACCACTTCACTGCCACACCTGACAGCTGCGCTATGGAAGTGGACAAGGATGCCGTTTCTGCCGTGCAAGAGTCCGTGGACCAGCTAGCTCTCAGCATGTTCGATTCCCTTCGATTAATCCCATTTTCGGAGGAAGTCAAAGGGGGGGCGAGGGGGGTGGCCCCGTTGCAGCAGCAGCAGCAGCAGCCGGGACAACCCGGTGCAGCTCCCCTGAGGCGGGCGGTTACCACAAACGCCGCGTGGGCGGACACGGTGCAGTCCCTGGCAGATGGGGTGCTGAAGCAAGCGAGAGCCTTGGATGGCCTCATCGATGTGCTGCCGGGGGCAGAGCTGCGCGAAGATCAGCAAATGGAGGTAAGTGAAACACCTCCCGATGATTCCAGCTAAAAAATTCCGAAATAGGGAAACATACAATATTTTTAGTTAAGCCGTCGTTCCGAGGATCGCTCCTGACAGTCTTGCCAGAACCCACAACAAGGAAAAAAACTACTTCCAGATCAAGGGCCGAGGGAGGCTTGGTTTATGGAAAATTGTTCACGATTGTTCGATTTAGCAACTTTCTTCGAAGTAACACATCGCACCACCGCACGCGCACACAGCAGTCTGCTGAGAACATTTCAGCGCGGCCAAAGAGAAGGCCAGCGCCCAGCGAAAGGCCTTGGAGTTGGCGCGCCACCAACACAAAAACAGGGAGACTGCACGGTCAGACAGTTAGGTTTGTTTCCGGCTGGCTTGAGGTCAGCAACACGCCCGTAAGATTGAGGCAAGGGGGAGGAAGAGCGCACGAACCTATTGGTGGTGGCAACGCCGCCAGCAAAGAAGAAGGGCCGAGAGGAGGAAGAGCACGTAGTGGCCTCCTGANTGCACGGTCAGACAGTTAGGTTTGTTTCCGGCTGGCTTGAGGTCAGCAACACGCCCGTAAGATTGAGGCAAGGGGGAGGAAGAGCGCACGAACCTATTGGTGGTGGCAACGCCGCCAGCAAAGAAGAAGGGCCGAGAGGAGGAAGAGCACGTAGTGGCCTCCTGGTGAAGGCGGGCGCGTCCTTCCGCGCGCACGAGTATTTTCTCTGGTGTCTACTAGAAAGAAGAGCGTTTGACTCGGATGTGCCTCCCGGTCCTAACCCCCCCGTCTCTCTCCCGAACCCTTGAAACGCGACCTAGCACTTCGTTCAGAGGCTGTCATCGGCCAGTGTGCAGTAATCACTTCCTGTCTCCGTACTGGTGTAGTGTGATTACGTGTGCTGGGGTTGAGGGAGCGACGCAGACACGGACACGTGCACGCACGCACGCACGCACACTCAACAGCAGCAGCAGTGAGAGCCCCTTGTCATCAAGCAAGGTGCACAGCTAGCTGTCACGCAGCGCACCACGAAAAAACAACAGCACCTGCGGGCAGGGGAAGTTCGTGGGAGGACTGTTGACCCACAGCCAATCACATGAAGCCGCTTAAATCTGAAAAGTTTCACCTGCACAAAGTTTCCAAGAAACGTTCTTATCTCAAAATCTGCTTCCCGGAAATTTGGATCCCCAGTCCGAAACTGTTAGGGGTGTTAAAGCGGCGGAATTTGGGGCAAAAAAAACGTCCGGTCCAATCGGCAAAATTTGAGGGGGGCACGCGGATTCGGTTCGTTTTTTGGTTCTTGAAAATCCCGCTGTCAATACTGAATAAACTTTACATCAAGTCAATTTGTTTGTACAGGAAGCTCTGCGTCCAGACAGCAGCATGGCTCTTCATGCGTTACACACACCTGGACACAGGTCCAATAGAGGTAACTGTAAGCTCGGTTTTCTCTTCAAGTTAAACGGCGGACGAACAACACCAAAAAACATGTTTTTTTGGGCTCTTTGCTCCACGCCCAAGGCGACCGTTGCTCCTCTCGACAAAGCGAGCTTACAGCCCTCTACCTTGGGTTTACAGCTATGCCACACAACAAACCGCATCCGAATCGCATCAGCCAACCACGAAATCTACTTGTCTGAAAACGGCCCCTCCAGGGGGGCTGCAGTACCCACACCAGCAGACCCCCCCAAAAAAAAATCGAGGTCCGCGCCGTTCGGCAGCAGGAGGCGCGCTGCGCGAAAGCTGAATCAACACAAAATGAAGTTTGAAGAGAGGACGGGGCAGTGTATGGTTGCCACGTCAGCAGAAGATAACACGCGGCGCGCTACCGAACGCGGCAGCCTCACCGTCGTAGCGAGAACGCTGGAGGAAACGAAGGAGGAGTTGGTCAAAAATAAGAAAGTTGTGGAAGAGAGCCAGGCTCAGCCTCGCTGCCGCCGCCGCCGCCGCCGCTGCTGCTGCTGCTGAAAAGCAGCAGCGGCGGCAGGTGTCTGCGTGGCTTCACCGCCCGGCTGCTGCTCGGGTGTGTCATGAGGCATGTGTTCTAGAGTGGGACCGCGCAATGGTGTTGTGCTGTGCCACATAGCAGGGCGCAAAGCACACAGGCGAGCCGCGCCGTCGCGCGTGTGCGTCAGAGGGTCTTTTCGGGAGGTTCCGACGGTTTCGTGCAGTTTCATTGGTTGGTCGATTTTCCATCAGCAAGATCCGAGGACGCTTTTTCGAATTTTTTCCTATAGGAAATTTTCCGCTTTGACACCCCTAACTGTGTATTGAGTAAAAAAAGATTGGTCGGCGCACAACATTTGGCCGAAACGTTTCCTCTGATCACGCGAATGTCCAAGATTGAAATAAGGAACTCTGGGGTTTGACGCGCGGGGTTATATCGTACAGCAGTCAGTGCAGCAGTGGCAAAGTAAGCAAGAAATGGCGGGGGGGTTTCATCGGGGGATGGATTGAATAAGCAACGGCGGTGATGACGTAGTGGAGTACGAACAGTTTCAGCAGAAGCAGCAGCAGCAGCAGCAGCAAGCAGCAATACGACAAATGCACACCTCAGCTGTCGCCCCTCAGCTGCTCCCCAAGGGGCGATCTGCCGTAGAGGTCACCGCGTATTAGGAAAGGTCAGGAGTGGGCTTTGGTTAGGTGATTGAGCGGAAAACTCAAAAATATGCCAGGCCCTTCGAAGAAACAAATTTCACGCACATGGGCATAATCGTCTGCAAGGCCGGCATCGACTGACTGCTGTTGTTGTTGGAAACTGGAAACGCGGCCTTCACACGAGGTTGACGCCGTACGTCGGGACCTGGAGCGCGAGGGTATAGCGTGTGGGTGTGTGGGCCGGTGTGTGAGCCGATAAATTGTTCGCCCTGCGTGTGTCCAATTGCAGGCGTGGAAACGTTGTTTGAAGTCATTTGAATATACATCAGACGGCCAAAAGGTTTCGGCGTTCGGACCCGAACGCCGAAACGTTGTGGTGAATATGTTGAAAATAGAACAGACTACGAAACGTTTCCGCGTTCCGATTGGAACGCCGAAACTGCATTGACTCACTTTCACGTGTTTTGAGGTTTCCGAGGAACGGACCGACGACAGCAGACCAGCATGATGTTTCAGGAAGATCCAAATCTGAATTAAACCTCCTCTGGACAAAAATGTCCCCGGCAGTACCGTTTGGACACGAAATGACCCCCAATGAATTTCGAATCAACCCGTCGGTCGTGTCTATGGTTGTCTGACTTCCGACCAAACCCTCGGAGGAGGAAGTTCGTAGCAAAAAATTCCTCTGCACGGATCCGTCCAGAGGTATTGTTTGCCCCTCCAAACTTGAAGTTTTAGTTTCACACCTTCCTACCTGATGTGGATGGAACAGCAGAGAGAGGTTGTTGCCCGCGATGACCCTTCTCGCAGTCTACCAGACCAGACACCCCATGATCCTTACAGTAGTCCAGACATTCTAGCCTTCTTCGGCGCCGCACCTGGCCCTGCCTCGGACTCCATGAACTGAGAAACTTCATCATCTATCTCCAGGCGCAGGAGAGCTCCCTTCTGCGCTGCCGCCGACAGAGCCTCCAAAAAAACATCGGCGTGCCGAATCGAGAGATTTATCTTCCGTGGCCACGAACAGTTGCTGCCTACAGCAACGTGGCAGGAAGATTTCCGACCCTACAGAGCAGGACTACAGCTTTGAGCTGCTCAAGGCCGAGCAAGGCCGAGCGTCAGCGGTTTCAAGAGTTGGAGAGCGAAGCTGCACGGAAGAACTTCGCCATCCAACATGTTCCACTCCAAGCAAGCACAAGCACAAGCTGTATGAAGCCAATCGGAGGGTGTGCGGAAAGTTCCGGGGATGTTCACGGTGCGGTTTTCCTCGACGGTGCGGTGCGGTGCGGTGCGGTGCGGTTAAACCGCACCGTGGTACGACAAAATCGCACCGCACCGCACCGTAAGGATTCACAAAGAACCGTAGTTGCGGTTTTATTACGGTACGGTTTGCCCCACCCCGTAGCCAAAGCGGCAGTACACCGCGATAAAAAACGCAGTAAACCACGGTAAAAAACGCAGTAAACCACGGTAAAAAACGCAGTTAACCACGGTAAAAAATGCAGGTAAGGCACGGTTTCGTCGTGCAGACACGCACACACCAGGAATATTGAGCATTGATCCTTTTTTTTTTTAACCAGCACACACGCAACACCGTGTTCCCACACCACACACCCTGCCACACACACACCGCCACTGCAATACGCTCCGTGCACAACTCCGCCCATCTCTGATGGAGTCGACCCCGACGATGGCGACCAGCCTCTTGCAGAGGTGGTCGCTACGCGTCCATCTCCTTCTCCCGGTGGTTCTACCTCTGCTCTGCTGGTGCTGCTGATGCCGCGCAAACTGGGGGCACCCCGAAGACATTTCGCAGCGTGCAACGCACCGCCGTCAACATACGCGGGTTGTAGCCCGTGGCGGGCATGAGCCGCCTGCCCGGTGGTGCTGGCAGATTTTTTCTTCATTTTTTCTAGCATATTCGCATCTTCGCATCAATATCCAACAACAACATTGGTAGTAGAAGCAAGTGAGGAACGTAGCCCGTGTTGTAGGAACGTATGGTGACTGGGAAAATGAAGTAAATGATCAGTAGCCTTCTGCTTTGTCTGGGGTTTTCGGGTTTTCTGACGGCAAGCCGCGTGATCTGTCGTGCCGGCCTCATTTCAATGGACTAAACCTAACGTATTCCACGAAAAAAAAAAATCATGGAGANTGTTGTAGGAACGTATGGTGACTGGGAAAATGAAGTAAATGATCAGTAGCCTTCTGCTTTGTCTGGGGTTTTCGGGTTTTCTGACGGCAAGCCGCGTGATCTGTCGTGCCGGCCTCATTTCAATGGACTAAACCTAACGTATTCCACGAAAAAAAAAAATCATGGAGACCCCGTCATTTTGTCACGGACAACCGTAGTATTCTCCGCGGTGTTCTTCGACGGTGCACCGCCGACAAGGCCGAGGTTCGCGTGGTTGTTGTCACGGGGTAGAAAAAAACGCACCGTCAAAAAAAACGTGGGACGGTAAACCGCACCGCACCGCACCGTCAAATTTCGAGATGAGAAATCGCACCACACCGCACCGTCGCATTTGGAGATGGTAAAAACCGCACCGCACCGCACCGCACCGTGACATGATAAAACCGCACCGCACCGTGACCATGTCAAGATACAAAAAACCGCACCGCGGTGCGGTTCCACACCGTGAACATCCCTGGAAAATTCTTCAAGGGTGTGTTTCCTGTTTCCAACTACAGCAGTCTATGCCGGCCTTGCGGTTGCCCACTCGGCGTGAAATTTGTTTTTTCGCCGGGCCTGGCATGTTGGTATGTTTGCGTGAGATGAAGCGTTTCGGCCAATTGTTGTACGCCGGCCAATTTTTATTTTCTCAATAAAATATTTTTTCGCAATAATCGGGAGCGGCTGTTCTTTGCTGCTTCTACAGCAGTATCACAATTACATTCATTCCCTGCTGCTGTTGTGCTCTCTGATCATGTGATCATGTGACAAGGACCGGTGATGGTACAGCATAGCACGGCCGGGGTATGCTGTAGTTGCTTGGACGACCGGGATTGGTGTATCTGACTTGCCTAAGACCGCATGTGAATCACGTATCTTTCTGCCATTTCGCGAGTTTGCCGAAGCACCATTTGGCATGTTTGCCCCGCTGCCCACTGCACTCGGCCCACTCGACCCCTCCCTCCCCCCCGCCAAACCTATCTACTGCTGCTGCACATTCACACCACCCCTGCCCGGTTTATACGTCGAATGACAGGAGATCGCTCGTCTCGACAGAGAAGGCAAACTCAAGAGAGCCGAGCTGGCTAAGATGGTGGAGAAGGCGGAGGCACTGAGCAAGGAGGTGAACGGTAGCCTTGACCAACTTGCCGACCACATGCTGGGAGCCCCGCGATAGCAGCACGCGTTGGAAGAAAATGCCTCTTGAGCGGGCCTCAGCGGTTCTCTTGCGCTGAACCTGTCGTGAGTGATGTTGTCGAGGAGAAAGCTGCTATGGAGTGGTAATTCGTCGATCGACGGTGGACGGGAATCGATGGAGAGCGAAGGCGGACGGCCGGAACAAGGGAGACATTGGTTGTGAGAAGGTCTCGTTGCCTGCATCGGAAGCTACATCTTCTGGCCTCAACGGGAACGAAGAAGGATGAACACGACCAAACAAACGGCTCACGGACTTGGACAAAAAAACTGGTCCGCAAGCATAAACCGTTCGTCCTCCTCATAGGACTCAACGTTGAACTGACGCGGAAGATCGGTGCCAGGAATCGATGGAGCGGCACACGGCAGAGTGTGTATAATTTTTGTAGAATAAGGCTAGTCTAGAAGACCTGAGACACTCAAGTCAGGCGAGGGTTGGTTGTGAGATACGTTTGAGGTTTTTGATATGGTTGTTTCGTTGAATTAATGGCAAGCAGAACCCCCTCATGTTGTGGCATTTGCTCCGATTGTGTTTGACCATGTTTTCGGAAGAACAGTTTGGGGGGGAATCTTTGGCGTGCCCAACATGTGATGGGGCGGCAGTTATCATGAAGTTCGCAAATTTGCGTGCGAGGATGTGCATGTTGAATAATCCACCACACCGTCCGGCAGGAGAAATACATTATTTTTTTAATGTTGGGGGCAAAGTTTGCGAAAAGAAGAGCGGGTACGTGGTACACAGCTGCAGGAGCTTACGAATCACAGCGCCCAGCCCACAACGTAGCAGCAGCACGGGGTTGTCGTCTTGCATGCCTGCTGTGGCAACGGTGATCGCTTATGAGTCTAACCTACCACAGCCTTCACCCCTGCCCACCTGTGAGCTCGGAACGCGTCGTGCTGCTTTCGTTAGCCCAGCGCCAGCAAGTATCACAGAGGTTGTGATACTGATGACGGAAAAATCGGGGGGCTTATCGACACGAGTTGTCCCTTGGCAATATTGCCGTCGTCATCGCTTACGTACCAGCAATTATATTTTGAAGACAGGCGGTCCCTTTGCAGTTGCTGGTGTTCACCAGCAGCTGCTTCGTCGATGTACGTCGTCGCTGTGCGACTGCTGGTCTCTGTTGCTGTATCGAAACGGGCTCTCTGAATAGACCACAATTACAGGGCCAAGCATGCAGCCACCCACAGATGCATGTGCCGTATGTGTGACTGGCTGTTGCACCACACAAACACGATTCAATCGTGAGAGAGGAGCGCCAAGCATGCAGCCACCCACAGAAGGTGGTTCTTATACGAATTGCTACACACAGTCGTTGCTTTTCGTCAAATGAACACTACGAACAGCAGTGAGTGAGTGACTTTCTTCGTAGCGAGCGTCGTGGAAGCCGGCCACCGTCCGCTATTGGTTTTGAGATTTATTCCTTCTGTTTGCTGGTTTGTCTTGGAGGATAAATAAACTGACTTGCTCTCGAACGGCGAAAGAAAGACGGTGGCCCCACAGAGTCGAACTCAAAAGGGGAACGTGGTGACAGACAGCTTGCTTGGGATTATTACAGTAGGAGTCGATCGAGACTATCTAGCGGCCACGACGACGTCAATACGACAGACTAGGGAGTTCATGACCCCGGGAACAAAGAATGACCGAACAAATAATTATCATGCGTTGTCCGTTTGGCGTGCCTGTGTGCTGCTCACAGGTGGCAAGAGGTGCAGGTCGTACTGGGATATTTACCGATCACAAGTCTGTTCAAGGAAAGTCGCGGACGGTGTGCGAGGTTCGGACGACGGACTTGACCTGACAGTGTTTGTTCCATTGTTTTTCTGAAACAGGGATAGCTCTACTTGGCGGCACGTGCGTCCTTAGGGCGTGACCAGATGGCCAAAGTTCGTGTTCCTTCAACCTGATACCTCCGAACACCTGGGTTGCTGCTGTGGGTTACCTCGCAACTGCTGTGTTAAGCTGGCAAGGGCTAAATAGACTACTTCATCTTCTACCCGATGAGGCTAGATGAATAATCTGCAGCGGGTGAAAAAAGCAATCCGGCTCGTCAACATGCTCTCTCGTGAGATGCTTTCTGTCTACCTTCCCTTGAGCCCCAATCGGCATCAGCAGCACTCGAACCAATACAACATCAGCAGCGTCCATGCCGTTCGGGAGTAAGGCATCTTTCGTGGGTGGGTCATCCTCGTTGTTCGCTGCACATACGCACGCTCTTGCACACATATTCTGGCTGCTGCGCTGGGGGTTGACCCATTCCCTCCTTGGAGCCTTGTCGAATGACCACACACGATTATTGTGCATTATCGCATCTCGTCCCAAAGGTCATCCAACCGCCGTGGGTCACTAGCATGTTAACCACCTGAACTGCTCAACCGTGATGCATCTAGCCACCTAGCTGATGGTAGCGACCTTCTTCGCGCACCAAAGGACCTGTCCAACTTCAGTTGTTGCGTTTACACTCGTGGTCCCGGTTCAACGGTCCATCGTGTCACAAAATGTTTTAACCGCTATTAAGGGCATCGCCGCTAAACCGGATTGGCAGTTATATTGTAGTTTTGACTACCGATGTGCAGACTCGCCACGAGATTTTGGAACCACTATTCGGGGCATCCCGCTTAACAGAGAGGTAACTAACCGCTAAACCGGGACCACGACTGTACGGCATCAACAAGCTTTCAAACTAAACTAGAGGGAACGCCGGTTGTTTTCGCCTGCCACGAAGGCAACCAGCGTCGGCCCTTGAGAGGAGACACTTGATCTCCGCCAATAGCAGTGTAGACCTGGTCAAACTCGTGCAGCGTTCCCCGGAGGACATCGACACACAAATCAGCAACAACGCCACCGATCCACACTACAAACATTTGATGCCCTCCTGTGTGCGTCCAGTCTACTGTTGGAATGCCCGCTTGAAAGCCCCGAACAAGCCCTTCTCTTCCGGCTCCTCTAGCGGTATCTCTCCGGACTCGAACTTGTTTCGGAGGTCATACACGAACGCCAGGGCTTCTTGCTCGGCCTTCGTGAGGTCTGCAGGGAGAGCGCGACCGCGGGCGCAGGACAAAGGCAAATGATTGGGGCCACGGCATCTATACGAAACACGGATTGGTACTGCTGAACTCTTCACTCATCGAACAAGCCAAGGAATAAAACATAGGCATCGTATCTCAGCGCGTCGACAACCGGCCGTCACGCACACCTAGCACCTGCACAGGCATCACTGGTCAACAACAGGACGGAGAGTACAGCTAACGCCCACAAAAGAAAACCTCTGGTTTATGGCGATGCTGGGGTTCTTAGTTCCTAGGGTGTTGTGCTCCAAATGGCCGTCATAAAAGTGTTGGCGTAGGGGTTCTGAACCGGGCTCATAAATGGTGCTCCAGTTCCTAGCTGTTGAGTTTTTCGAGGGCATATCAAATATTTTCGTCGATGTCGTCGTCTAGCAGGATCGCGCACTCCCAGCAGACGGTTGGGTCGAGTGTGCACGTACGTCCTCGCTCCACAGTGATGGAACGGTGTAGCTGGTGGCCATTTCCGCATCTGTTTCGACGCAACACCTGGCAACAAAATTGCACTTCCCATCGTTCTCCTTCTCCATCAGAACCGCGGGCAAAGTGTTTCTTTTTCTGCTCGCCGCGTGGTCTGGCGTTGATGGCGGTGTTGGTGGCAGAAGCCAATAGGTATGGCTCGTTCTTGGTTCGACCTGATCCAACACCCTCCTTACTATACACATATACGACTTCCTCCCCGGGAAAAAAAAAATAATGGAAGGGGTTCATTTGAAGGCCGGGGCTATCCCCGGGTTGTTATTTCTTAGCTGCAAAGTTGTCAAGTGGGGGCGCTGCGCTGCAGTGCGACCGCGGAAACATGCCTGGATGCCAGTAGTCGATGATCAGGACGATTCTGTCGCGCCGAGAGTCGTTGCGGGTCTCGTGTTCGAAGCTTGTGTCCAGGATCAGCGCCTTGCCGTTCTCCCAACTCCTTTTCTCCTCCCCAACCCGTATCCAGCAATCCTCCGGTACGTCTACCCCTGGTGATGGCCCAACCGGTCGATTCGATCGATTGAGTGGGTGCATTAGTGAGGTAGGGTTAGATTTACTTTTAGAACAAACTACTGTAGCGGCCTGAACACGGCGCTGAAACTGCGACCTGACACAGCAAGCTCGATGGTTCTACTGAGTAGCGGTGTAGCCTTCTGGCTCTCTAGATTTGCAGGTTCGAATCTCTCTAGGGCAGAAAAATCATATTTTAGGAGCGACAAGCGCATACATGGTCGCGAGTAAACAAGAAAGGAGGGATGAAACGGCGCGTTACAAATTGAAAGCAAGTGCCGCAGGGACGGGAGGGGAGAGAGAACGAAAAAGCACCTCGTGCTGTACCTTCCTCCCATGCGACCCCGGCTGTTGCGTCAAACACACACAAACTCCTACTCTCCAACCACGCTCTAAACACACTGCTGTGTCCTCGTACACCGATGTCAGCGAGCTTAGGTAGCAGCGCTACATATCGCAGGGTGGGAGAAACGCAGGTTGCTTGGTTGCTCACCGAGATGTGTAGTCAAAATGAAATTTCTTCCGTCCGTGTGCGGGGACACCCCGCTCCCGGGCACCTGCCGCGCGAACATTACTCCGCGCACCGCCAGGGGAATCTTCAGCTCCTTAAGGAGCTTGACGGTCTTGGGAAACTTTTCGCAGTTCTCCGGTATCCACTCGCCAAGGCGCTGAAGGCGGACACCGCTCCAACCCTTGCCCATGATGTTCATGTTGACGCTGTCTTTCGCAAACCCCGACAAAGGGTCGTTCCAGAACGCCTTGAACTCGTCGATGACGATGCTTGACCTCTCCTCCATTTCGCTTATCCACTCAAACTCCTGAGGTTCCCACCACGGCTTGGCTCGGAGGCCCTCTACATATTCCTCGCTGGGCTGGAACAGGTAGGAAATCCGGGAGACCACGAGCACAGGATTGAGTACGACCACAGTATGGTTATTTGCGATAAAGGCATAATCAGATACCTGGCGTGGAACCTGCACACCAATACCTGGCGTGGAACCTGCACACCAGTTAGGCTAAAAGTACACTGTACAGTGGTAGTCGCGAACCGCAGGGCGCGCTTCACCACTCGGAATTGCAATGCTTTGGTACGAACATGGGATGACCACGCGTCTCCAAAATGGTGTGGACGAAACCCTCGATGACATCATGGACCAAACAGGTAGAGCTTGTGCTAAAAGGCCCGAGTCCTCATCCATCCCCGAAACATTTCTCTGCACTATGCACATGAGCCCCAGCGCAAAAAACTACCTGATGGAGCGGGCCCAGCGCCTTGTACTCGAGCTCCCCTTTGCAATAGCGGACGAAATTCTCCACGCGGGAGAGGTCCTCGCCCTCGAAACCAACTTTGAGGCCCTCTGACACCATACGGAAGAACTGCTTTCTTCGTGGGGTCATCTCCAAAGCCTTCAGCTGCTGTTTCTGCTGGGGTTCGTTTCTTGTGCTCATGCTCACTGCTGTTCCAGGAGCTCGTCTGCTGCTGCTGCTGCTTGCCGCAGCTGCTGATATTGCTGTTGTTGCTGAGCTGATGGTACCAGCAGGGTTGGACGTACCACGTGGCAAGGAGATTGGAGCGAGAAAACCCAGGGCCTGTGCAGGAAACACAGAGAGAATAGCGCGTTACCTCAGGACGATGATAAGTATAATGACACAGCTCATGTTTCAGGACCCGCAGCTCTGGTACGCCCGGCTGGATGTGCGGTAGCACATGATACAAACTCATGGATCAAATACCGGGCGTGTTTGACACACAATTAGGCTTCGGCGCCAACGCATGAGGAAGTCGAACTTGCCATCGGGGCCAGCATCGCTGCTCCAAGAGCTATTCTGGAAGCCGACATCGTTCCGGACGAAGCGTGAAGAGCAGTCACAGCGACGGCAGCGACAGAGTGACACAGGACACGAGCAACCGCGGACTCGGGGGTCCACTGCGGAGAAGTCAAAGGTGAAGGGGGGGGGGAGGGAGCTGTACGGAGTTTGCATGTTGGTTCTTCACTGAACTGTCAGGTCTGGGGCACAAACCGACAGTCATCGCAGCGTACTAGCGAAGTGTGTCCGCCATTGCGGAACTTGGTGCCAGCGAACATACTCTCTTAAGCCGAGAGGAAGGTGTGTCTTGGATGTCCTTCGCCAGAGTTTCATTTGGGCCGTGTAAGCGGCCCCTTGCTGCTAGAACCTGCTGCGTGGCACGTCGTGCGTCGGCTTCTTCTTCATGTCCTCTGGCCGACGGGAGAAGGGAAGAACGGCGATCACCTCGCGCAAGAGCGAGCGGTCCAGCAAAGCAGGGTCCGGGAGCGGTGCAATGCAGGAGACGGTATCACCGTTGGTCACCTCCCGGGGCGACCGACACCAACAGCGGCAGCGGCACGTTATTGAATATGGCAGTCGAAAAGGAACAGCAACAGCAACAACGACACCAACGACAACCACAGCAGCAAGCGCAGACGAAACCACCCCCCCTACTGAAGGTTCCTCAGGCAGTGGCAATGGAGGAGTTCGCTGATTTGGAGCGTAAGCTCGCCTCGCCGCGGGAGGCACCGAGGAGAAAGACCCCGGAGCAAGTCATGATGGAGGAATTCGCAGCTCTTGAGAGGAAGCTTGGCTCAACACAACAAGCGAGTGCCGGTGCTGCTCAACCCGACGGGCAATCGAGTCGTGTGAGAAATACCTTGACGAAACCGGAGGTAAAGTGGACTGAATGCACGTGCACAACAGTATCTTTCACAGTCGGGTGCCATTTTTCTGTGAAGTAATCCAAAGTGGGTGCTCGTCCTCCGAAAACTCTCGGCGAAACATCAATTCGACAACAATGCCCTGAAAGGACACCGTCGCATCGTGTACGACAACGACTCCCGCTGAAGCCTAATCTACTCTCACTGTTACACCTGGCTACTGATGATTTGTCTGTGCTTTTCCTCCTGCTCGTCGAGAATTTGATGTGCTGCGACTGGGAGCCTTATTCACTTCGAAGTCCATACAGGAATACCTGGTACGAGCGGGCAACAAACCGGAATGTTCATCAATTTCTGGTTGCTTGCCTTGTACTTCGTCTTCCACTGATAATCAGAGCGGCTTAGGACAACACACACTATTGGAACCTCATTTTGACTGTTTTCGGCTTGTGACCTCCTCGTCATCAATCATCACCAGGAACCTGAAGCGGAAGAGTGTTGCGGGAACGGGTGCGCGACGTGCGTCTGGATTGGATACTGGTGAGACTGCTCTGGGTTCCTCCAGACTTGTGTGTGTGTGTGTGTGTGTGTGTTTTATTATTAGCATCGACCGCGCTACCCGGCTGACCAATGAAAAGACGTCAGTCTTAGTGCGGTTGAAAACACAAAACACTTCTATCTACCGTGAACTGGGACCCCGTGAGGGGGCAGTATGAGGGAGGCTAAGCTATCCTTCGGATCAAAAACAGAAACAGCAGCAACAGAAGAAAACTGCACTCGTCTACCAAGGCTATTACCTAGTACTCGAGTTCGTTTAGGAATACTTTCACCAGTGTCCTCCTTGTTTTCGCTACCATCATTGTGATCCTCATTTTGACAAGAAGAATCTCTGGGCAGTTCTTCCCTAGCCCTACGTTTCTTGTTGTGGGGAAGGTCATCTGGCTCAAACCCTTTGCTCTCTTCCACTCCTCCATGTTTTCCTGCTCCATGGTCGTCTTCGCCCTCCTTTCTTCCCTTTCCCTTTCCTTCGTCTTCGTCACTCCCAAAAGAATTAACCTCACGACTATCGTTGTCGCAGAGATCCCAACCGATTGGCCCTGGTGGAAGTTGGTCGATAAGTAGCCCATGACGTTTGAACACATCGCGAGTTCGCATCGACAGAAAACGAGCTAGCTCGAAGGTAAACCGTCTCCGAATCCTGTTAGTATGAAACGCTTTCTGGCGAACTAAGGCTCTTTCGCCTTCAAAATTCCCCCGGCAAAAAGCTTCGTGCGCCAAGTGGTTGGCGATAGCAACGATGAGTCGATTGGTGCCTTTGCCAAGACCACCATTCGTTGAAAAAGCAGCAGTAAGGAGGGTAGATCTAGACGGGTTGAAAGTTCCCGCATAGTGATTTGCCTTACTTGCAGCTCGATCTTCGAGGGCTGATCCTGGCTTAAGGATCGACTTGTCGATGCTTCGACCTGCTGATGGGTTGACGATTGTTACGTCGATCAGAATGGACTTGGTGCAGAGGTCCTCTTCCTTCTCTCCTGCGTGTAATCCTGGGGGG
>CACKRE030000146.1:50659-61244 GCA_902602495.3 Ectocarpus sp. CCAP 1310/34 | reverse complement strand
GCTCCTTGATGAAAGCCCGGACAGTCTCCGGGGATTCGATAGCATGCTTTCGAACGGCAGCAAGCTCCTCGTCATCGCTCACGCTGGGCGGGTCTCCCATCAAGCCCTCGATCTCTTCCCCCACCACCGGGTCGTCAAAGATTGGATCGGGTTCGCCCTCCGGCGCAGAACCGCGTGAGCGTGCGGTCATGGAGCCGGGTGCCGCCGCGCCTCCGCTGCTACAGCCTGCGGCAGGACAGAGCGCCGCCGCCGCTGCTGCTGTATTTTTTGAGTTCGTTTGGCCTCCGTCCGCGGAAGTACGGGCCCGCTTCGCATCAGGACTAGTGCCACCCTCCATAGCTCGCACTGGTCTGTGGTGTGGGTGCTTTGTTTCGGTCGCTTGGGTTCTACAGCACGTCGTTGGAGCTAGCAAAATGTGTCTGAAGCTATCTCTTCATTTCCACGTGTTTCCGCCCATCCCCTGTCCCCTCCCCAATAACGCATTTTTCCGACGGTTTCATGAATAAATAATGTTACGGTTCAGGGGGCCCTGCTTCCCTGTTTCCCGGAAAACNAAGGCTACCTGGTACGGCACGAGAAGTGGAGGTTATTTCGTTCGTATTCCGGGGGTTAAATGCGGTAATTTCGTGGGATGCGGTCATTTCGTGGGTCTCGTGAGGCTGCAGGCCCCTCTTTACTACCTCCATGTGGAGAGTAAGACAACCTACGGTTTAGTGTTGCGTGTATCCCACGTCATCTTACCCCGCATAGCCGCATGCTTACCTCCAGAGGCGTCACCACGACGTGCTGTCCCTCAACCACGTAACCAGGTTCCTGGCGACGTTCAAGCATGGACCGGAAAAGACCAGATGCCATATCGGTCGCGGTAGTGTTACTGACGCGGCCCTCCTGCGTACCAGTCGAAACAGTTTCATGGTCAAAGGCGGTGAGGCGCAAGTTTGAACGCTGAATTCCATATCGATATCCTGCCTGGCGGGCGGCAGAGAACGTCCACAGATACATGACACACCAAGCATGATGGGAGATCGTACGCGGTGAATCATGGCCGTTTCATCACTTCTTGTTATACCCTGACGAGTGTGCGAAGCAGACTTACCTTGACAGGAAACGTGTCCGACTCTGCGATATTCCGAATCGCTTCCTCGTTGTGGGCGAAGTAATGCGCCTCAATCGGGACCCGGATTACCCCCCGCCCCGCCTCCTTCTTCACTTGGTCCCGGTGGTTCCTCATCTCCCTTTCAAAGACGTTGTCTACCGCCACCGCTAATTCTGACAGGTTGCGATACAGCGTCCTCTTCGAAGGAGCCTGCACGTCGCTGAACGCGCCTGAGTTTACGTACTGGTCTACGTTCCCCCCCGCCAGCAGAACACCGAGGGCGATGGACTTAGCGTTCGGCTTAGACACGGGTATGTGCCCAAATATCGCACCACACTCCCGGCAACCCGCGGAAAAGGCCTCGAAATCAGACCTCGCCCGACTCAACACCGCATTAATCAAAGGACCGGGGCACCCCGTGTCCTGCCTGTGGACCTGCCCACACATCCGCAGCAACCCCGCAACCGAGACAGACACGCCGCGGTGATTAACGGCTGCTGCTTCAGCCGGTGGCGGCTTGCGATAGTGTTGTTCGTGCCTCGATTGGGACCGGTTGCTGGTGATGTACAGGGCGACAAAGTGGAACGGACAGGGCACGTAGGACGCCAGAAGACGAAAGAAGGAGAATATTAAGGCTTTTCGAAATTACAGAACCTTTCCTTCATTTTTGCCGCTGTTTCGTCGCCGGTATGGTATTAAATTCGTCGCCGGTATTAAACGCTACCGGCTTTCAATACGAAGCCCGGTGACACATACCTATCGCCGCTCGCTCGTGACGACAGCCCCCCTCCCGACCTGGTCCTCGTCCCTCCGGCGGAACCTCCCCTCGAATCGTCCTCGGACGCCCCCCACACTGGACCCGCCCTGCTGCGTGCAATTGGCGTGTCCAGCGCGTCGCCGTCTGGCGCGCTCCCATCGCTTTCATGCCTCCCCCCCCCGCCCCCCCCGCCCGAAGGCGCGGACGGCGGAGGTGGGCTCCCCGCGGGAACCCCTCCCCGGCTCGCTCTTCTATGGTCTGCGTACCCCGTCTCCCTTACAGGACACTGATGCCCCAACACCTCCACGACACTGTTGGCTGAGCTCCAAACCACGCCTTGCTTCCTGCGCTCTGGCAAAGGTTCGCCTAGATGGACTGCTCCGCAACTGCAACTAAAGGCTAGGCCCACTTCCGGAGCTACCCCCGGGAAGAGGAACGGGGATGCTAGCGACTCGAGCCGGACGTATTCCCAGTCCCCGATCCGCACAGACTCCTGGCAACGGCGGCACTTGATTTGTTTTTGAACATCCTCCAGAAACTCGGCGGTTTCCTGCAAAAAACGTACGGGGTCGACCCCCTTCGGCAGCGACGAAGGGCCGCCCGACTGGAGGTTCTGTAGTCCGGAACTACAAGAGAGTATTTGCGCGCGAAGATGCGGAAGACGAACGAGACAGGGAGGGGAGCACGCTTAGCCGTGTACCGGATCACCGTCCTGACAAAGGAACAGAAGGCCTATCCTAATTTGTCACTTGTGGGGATGTCTGCACTCCTACTCGAAATGAATTCCAAGACGGCGCTCACAAATATGGTCCCTTGGGCTCTGCGCTCATGACGTAGCTGAGATGGGAGGATTGCCTCAGCGTCATCTGTACCGGGCCGACCCCAAGCAAGCACCAGTGCGTGCGGTTACGATATTCCCGCCCGATCATGCCGTGCGCTCGTAGGAACAGGCTATAGTTGTGGTTCTTCTGCCGCCTGATTTTAGCAGTTCCAACTCTCAGGATTCGTCGTACGTCCTCCACGTTTTCATCGATGAGTTCCGCAAGATCCTCCACGGCCATCCAACAGTTGTGCGTGTTCACCCAACACATCGTCCGAAACACTCGATCCCTGGCGATTGTCCCGCTGCGCAACACGACGAGGTTCATGCGCGCGTTCGATCGGAAATGCACATGTGGCATGTGAATTAGCGAAATGTATGTCCCAGACGCCTTGATGTTTCGAGATAGCCCGAGCAACTTCGCGCGACAAGCCCGGGAAAACCATTCAGAAACCTTGAACTATATCCAACACGTTCCGTTGACTATCCGCGCCTGGCTGACATTTTTACCATCATTATGGCGTTTTTCCACCGGCGGCCAGAGAACCGCGCTCGTTTTTCGTGTAGAATGCAGAAACGCACCGGTTGTATTTCTATTTCGGACGCAAATAGTCTAACAAATTGCATGTTCGACTGTCTGTCCCAGATCACGCGGTACGAATCGTACCTCCATTCAGCATCGCTCTGAACTGCGTCGCTCCTCCGGGGTGGAGACCCGGACATTCCGTCGCCACCCTGCCCGACCTCGCGAACGTCCAGTGGATCCAACAAATCCGAGCCATCGCAGGATAACACATCGCTCTGTTCCTCGATCTCCCCCTCTTCATCATTCTGTACGCCAACAACACCAGATGCCAGCTCACCCTCTGCCTCCGAGCCACCGCGGGATAACACACCATTTTGTTCCTCGGTCTCCATCCAATCGTCACCCTCTACTCCTACAACACTAGATGACTTACGCGGGACACCGAGCTCGCCCTCTATCATTCCATCTGCGCTGAACTCCCCTCTCTCGCTTTCGGGGGAGGCAGGTCGGTCATCCCTAGTGGATTTCTGGAAGTTGTCGGGTCGAGGTTCTCCCCGCTCGCGAGGCTCCCCTATGTCGGCGTGCTTGGAGCCACCCCATGGGGGGCAAACGCCCCCTTCGCCCCCAGTTACGGCAACATAGTTTTCCTTGAAGTGCATCCCCACCGACGCCAAAAGCTGAAGAGGTCTCGACAGATTCGTTTGGCGCCTCGTGCTTCCAAGCTCTTTGGGCTCTACCGATCCTAGAAATTGCTGAATTGCACCTAGTCGCCAGCCAACCATTTTCTCGACGCCACCGTGTCTTAGCCAACAACCGGCCGGTTCTATACGGTTCAACCCTCTCTGGACTTCGACTACCGTCAACGGTCGGTTATCCGTTGTAGATGCGTCCATCATGTGGGTCTGGACAAAGAATGCGAACGCGCGCGACGCGGCGGGTAAGCACAAGCAGTGTGGCCTGGAAAAGCAAGCCCGCCATACATAAACATACTGCTGTAAATATATTGCAATAAATTATCAAGCTGGCACCACCAAACCTCCGCTTTTCACGCCTCGGTATCGTTTATTGCTCCTGTAACACCACTAGGTCGAAACGCGGGCGATGAGCCGTCCTGGACCCCACGCAGGTGGTGTCCTGCCTTATCTGTCCCGACGGTAATCACGCCGGGAAATTTCCAGTCTAAATCCCTATTAATAGGCATATTTACTGCTGTAAATTCCGCTTCAATGGAAAACGCTGTTTCTCCGTCGTTTATGGTCAGACTCCGGTTTTGGGACATTCATACGAAAGCTATGGGTCAGGGCCATCTTTTGGAAGCGTCAAAAAAAAAATGCACAGTACTTGCACTGTCTAAAAACGCCTATATGTGCAGAAAAACGCTCACTTTTGGGAGCCAGTACACCGAAACCGAAGTTTTGAAGGTTTGGCAACCGAACGCACCAAAACTCTTCGGAGGGCGTTGCATGTTCACAGACTACCTATTATATCAGTCGCCTTTTGCGNATGCACAGTACTTGCACTGTCTAAAAACGCCTATATGTGCAGAAAAACGCTCACTTTTGGGAGCCAGTACACCGAAACCGAAATTTTGAAGGTTTGGCAACCGAACGCACCAAAACTCTTCGGAGGGCGTTGCATGTTCACAGACTACCTATATCAGTCGCCTTTTGCACGGCGCCTCGTGTGTACAGCTTTTCCGATCGGCTTGACCGCCCCTCAGCACCCCATTTGGCGGAAATCATGTCCTCATTTCCAGAGGGTGAGGAAACACCGACGCCGACACGTTCCTAAACTTCTGCGGGCACTGCACGACCGTCACACATATGGAGCACACCCTCAGCGTGCGAGTACGTGAGTTCATCCACTACACGCCTTATTCGCGCCGGGGCGGTGTGCTGGAGAATCGTATATCCGGCAATTCCGCCGCTTCAAAGCTGCTGATTCTGTGGTCGGCGATGACAAGTCTTTCGGTCGTGCATTGTACGATGTGACACTTCATGTATCTCATCTCATGCGTATTTCCTCTGGGTCTCACCGGTTGTTGTTCTGGGCACGTCGCTGCCCTCCTGCTTGCGGGCCGCCGTAACAAGTGCGGTCTAACCAGGTTTTGTCATGTTTTTTAAAAACAGGGGGGTTTCCAGACCAGTCTATTCCCTATACACTGCCCCGATTGCGAACCGTAACATCGATTGGCGGTTCCCCCTTAAGTTTATTACAGGTAGTTTTTTTTATTTTTCTTAATTTTCNTACAGCTTTTCCGATCGGCTTGACCGCCCCTCAGCACCCCATTTGGCGGAAATCATGTCCTCATTTCCAGAGGGTGAGGAAACACCGACGCCGACACGTTCCTAAACTTCTGCGGGCACTGCACGACCGTTACACATATGGAGCACACCCTCAGCGTGCGAGTACGTGAGTTCATCCACTACACGCCTTATTCGCGCCGGGGCGGTGCGCTGGAGCATCGTATATCCGGCAATTCCGCCGCTTCAAAGCTGCTGATTCTGTGGTCGGCGATGACAAGTCTTTCGGTCGTGCATTGTACGATGTGACACTTCATGTATCTCATCTCATGCGTATTTCCTCTGGGTCTCACCGGTTGTTGTTCTGGGCACGTCGCTGCCCTCCTGCTTGCGGGCCGCCGTAACAAGTGCGGTCTAACCAGGTTTTGTCATGTTTTTTAGAAACAGGGGGGTTTCCAGACCAGTCTATTCCCTATACACTGCCCCGATTGCGAACCGTGACATCGATTGGCGGTTCCCCCTTAAGACACATAGACTGACTAGACTAGACTACATGTGGATTTAAATTCGCATTGCCCCCGGTGGTCTACAGCAGCAGTAGTGGTATTCACGTTAACAGCCAGTCGCGGAGGTCGTGAGGTCGAACTCCGATGGGGTGAAAAATTTACAAAATTTGCGGGTGAAAGCGAAATATGGCTGAAAAGCCCTCGTGAGTATCAAACTTCGACGTTAGCACCGTTGACGAAGGAAAGGGACGGCTGGAGGACCCTTCCTTATCGCGATAAAAATAAAATTCAGCACGCACCGCAGGAAGCAGGTGGGGCATGAAAAGAAAAAAAAAGAAAAAAAAGAAGAGAAAAGCCCCGGTGTTAGCCCCCTCCTGTGCGGCCGTGGATGGTTGTAGTTGTACGAAAAAATACACTGAAAAGTGTACCGTATATGACGCAAGATACCACACCCCCGGGACCGATTTTTAAAGCTCGATTACTCCACGACGAAGAGGATGCATAAACGAAACGATACATTGTCGAAAAGCTCTCGACGAGACAGTTTCAACGCCGCCGTTTTCGGCGCTGTGGCTGTTCCTGCAGTTGAGAAATCGAGCTTCGAAAATTGGTTAAGGGGGTGTGTTATCTTGTGCCATATACGGTAGTAGTCTACTCTACATACATAGCTATGCTGGAAAAAGTGTAGTCCACGTCTCACCACGAAAAACTGGGGAATGTCGCCATAATTAATAGGCAGAAAACGCACACACATTTACATGTGGAGGCAACCGGCTGTCCTTCTTCTCTCGCGTTACAAAACGAAGGCAAGCACCGCAGGAGGAAGAAAAAGAGGTGGAGATTTCCTCCTGTGTGTGGCCCAGGCTGATGCGTCAAACATCTTCCGAAAGGTGTACTACTGCAGGGAACAAAACAGAAATGGACACAACTCCAGCAGGCAGGCAGGTTACCTCGGTGAATCTTGTACAGTCTAATCCTTCAACTACCGCCCTTGTGAAGGTTTCCTTCCAAGGAGGGGAACCGAACCGAACTGATTTTTGAGGTCGACTTGGGTCGAGTGATTTTGAAAGAAACCATAAGAGCACCGGAAAATGCACATGAGACACGCCAGACCAGACCAGTGGAAAGGCATCGTGACGAACAAAAATTGTTGATTCTAACATCCGACGGCAGTAGCAGAGGCTGCTCAAAACATATATATCATGAGTCTACATATCTCCACACGCACCCTTTGAAATAGAGATAAAATTCAAGCCTGTCTACATTCAAGTCAAATGAGTCAAAACGGCAGTCGCTCAAAGAAGGTCAGTTTAGCATTCTAACTGCATTTTGGTACTAATATCACTAGAGGACGCCCTACAGCAGCGGCGAGGGTGTGTGTGTTGACGCGCTCAAATCTGCTTCTGTAGTGGTGATTGTTCCAGAGTCGGGTTAACCTACGCTATCACCAGGCTATCCACTCTCACCTGCGCAGATCAGAGTGTTAACTATTCCCTGCGAGTTCGATTGTAGACAGGCCAAGCATTCCGTGATCAACACAAGCGAACAGGCAGCGGTACTCCAATTATGCATGCGGTTCCAAGACGATACTCCATTATCCGGTCAGGCATGCATGGTCAGGCGTGGTCATCACTCACAGTTGCGAAAACCGTCAGTAGCGCTCAGATCAGGTTCGTTCACAAAGGTTTCGTGTTCACTTCCGAACACTTGGGCCACTGACGGCCAGGTGCAAGCCGTCAGGCGGAGGAACCGTTTCATCATCGCGCGGGGAATGGAACCAATAGCAATTTTTCCGTTCGTTTCATTATGAACCCGAGACCGTTACACCTGTCGGAAATCCCCCTCCGGGCACTGACGGGAAATATCCCAGTGCCCATGATACGGATGTGTACTCTGGACACTTGTTCCTTGCATCGCAAGTGCCCGTCCCGACACTATTTAAGAACTGATGCATACGGCCGTCCAGAACATGATATCGAGGATCGTAGAAATGGCGTACAATCTCCGCAAATCTGCGCCGGAACCAAGCGCCACCCCAACATTTGTCACAGCCGTGCTCACCGCCACTGACCCCAATCTCCTGAACTGCGGGTTGACAGCAGTAGCCGATGTCATCAGCTACTGCTGACGACCCGCAATTCAGCCTATATCACTAGCTACTGCTGACGACCCGCAATTCAGCCTATATCACTAGCTACTGCTGACGACCCGCAGTCCAGGGGTTTGCGGTCCGTGGCGGTGAGCACGGCTGTGACAAATGTTGGGGTGGTGCTTGGTTCCCGTGCAGATTTGCGGAGATTTTAAGCCATTTCTACGATCCTCGACGTCACCACCCAAGAAGGGAACCTGAACGTGCCAGCGCACACGACGCCTATTCATGGTGTCCTCTAGTGGAATCAGTACTATAGTGCAGTTGGACACGGCGGGAAAGTTGCTTCTTTTTTTGTGCTGGAATAAGTATGCCAGCGAAAAAAAGGGGTTTGGTTCCTCCCCCCTTGACATGCGCCCTCTGAGAAGCAAGCGTCAAGGAGTCTGTGTTGCTGCGACGTTGTTCGTACTGCGTGACCCTCGCCGGGCGCTCCGTTGGGGCGTTTCATCACATCCTCTTGCGCCCGTCCCCTTGGCCACTCACTGCTTGGAATCTGCTACAACGGTCGTTTGTAGAAGTTCTTCTAACTACGGTACAGCAGTGCCGGCCCGCTCGTAAGAAATGGTTTATGCTCGTAAGAAACCGAGGCTCAGGTGTTGGACAAACTTGCGAAAAATGCCCCAAGAACACTGGGCATTGCGGCCGGCCCTCCGTTAATTGCTCCTTGTAGTATTTATAGATGGAAGCCTTTTTTCAGTGGTGCGAGCCTCGCTCAAAATAGGTGTTTCTTCACAAAAATAGGGGGCCGGCACTGTATTACGAGGGGTTCGACAGCAAAAGGTAACGAGGAAAGAGATACGCAGACGCCACTACTGGTGAGCTAGCTGCCCGTGTCTCCGGCGTCCAAGCATGACTTCGCCGCTTCCGAGGGTCACAATGCCCCATAGCTTGACGGCGTGTTCGGGAGATTGTTGGGTGAGTCTGCGACGGCCCGTTCGTCGTCGACATACTTGTATGTTGGTACTTTCAAAGGGAGGCAACGAGGTATGGGCGGGACCACAGGCGGGCGCAGGAAGCCTCACCGGATTTCCAACACTTACGTCAGATGATCCTCCTGTTATGTAGGTAGTGTTATGAAGACAAAACACTGCATTCAGTTATCCCTCCCGATCTTGGGTAGCAATCGATCGTACTGCGCAACACCTTCGAGTACGAGGACATTCTTTCGCTGCGATCAGTCGTCAGTCGTCAGTCGTCCACGTTATCAAACGCGACGATGCCTGATACTGCTGCCTTACAGGGTCCACGCCGATGTCTTTCGAGGCCCGGTTGGACCTAAGCGGCAATACGCTTACGGTGTTGCATGAGGCCTTTCTTCGACAACAACTCTTGCGAGTGATGACTCCGGTTACTCAACGCACTCCCGGCAGATCATGCATACCTGTACATACCTCCTGCGGGGCGAATGGCGCCAGCATCCCTCTGTTTTTCGTTTCCCTAGTTATCTTCTCGTGGGCTTTGCAGACGACATCATGTTCTTCAGTGATTCCCACTCCCGGTCTCTTTGTCCCCGGCGCTAGCTTACAGTACCCCCATCCACCCGGCCGCCGCCGTCACCGCTCCCGCTGCCGTGGCGCAGGTACGAGGATCTGGTGCGCGACGACGAGGCAGGCGACCTCCACGCCGTGGCGGAGAGGGCGTTCGGGCACCAAGGATTGGGGATCGTGGTCGTCACCGGCGTCCCCGACGTCGCGGGGGCCCGCCGGGAGCTGTTCGCCTTGGGGCACAAGTGAGAGGGGTGGGGGGGTGGAGGGAGAAGAAGAAGCACAGCAGCACCGGGAAATATGAGCATGCGTGCTCCATAACCTACAGTCTACGTCACGAACAGCTAGTGGTTGTCAACCGTTGAGCTGTAAGCGTCCCCGAGCACCGTCAAACCGTTCCGAACCTTTAGGTGGCCAGGAAATCAACAACCCACCCCCGGGTGTTGATGTGATACATGTGATTGGACATGTTTTGGCCGCTGTGGCGGATGCGGTCTCTGTCGCGAGTGTACGTGCTCGGCGAACAAAACCGACCAATAGAACACACCATGGTTTCACCCCGNGGGGGGGGGGGGGGGGGGGGGGGGGGGGGGGGGGGGGGGGGGGGGGGGGGGGGGGAGCATGTAGAACGGCTGTCATCTGCTCGTGACAAGTTTTGCACCAGTGGAATTGAGGGACGATGAATGCTCCGAGCTCGCCCTCTTTGACCTCCATCTTTGCCACCGGTTATCATTTCAGGATATAACACCGCGACCCCCCTCCGCCCCCCGCGTGCGGCCTCTCCCCCTGTCTTCTCCGTCGCTCACCCACAACAAGAGCGCACAACCTTTACCCCTTCTATGCTCGCAACAACCCCTGTTGGCTCATCCCGCTGTGTCATTCTCCGGCCGCCCTCAAAACACCCTCTCTGCGGCTTCGCTCTCACGCTATGCGCGGGCATCACCAAGAACGACATCCTTTACCATTGGACCCTCACCCCCCCCCCCCAAAAAAAAAAAAAAAAA
>CACKRE030000146.1:1040-16312 GCA_902602495.3 Ectocarpus sp. CCAP 1310/34 | reverse complement strand
GGGGGGGGGGGGGGGGGGGGGGGGGGTGTACTCATTGTCGTGCATGCCGTAGTCGTTGCACCATTGACCTCGCATCCCTACAAAGCCGGGACGGAGCACGCCGGGTTCTCACCGGACCAGGCTCTCACATCACCAAGCGCGAAGCGCCGTGAGATATTCGGCGAGTCGCATGAAGGGTGCGCTGCATCCTGCTAAGGGTGTTCGGCAACTTGTGCTCACTTCCTTGCGTACGGATGACAGCTGTTTGTGACTCAATTTATTTTCTGGTGCTTTCACTTCCAGAGACAGTTGTAAGCACTGTGTAACTGCCTCGAGGGTGCTTGACCATTTTAACACAACGTGGTGCGATCATCCCCCTTGCGCGGAGTGAGGGTTCTCCACCCCGCACAACATGATCTACTCGACCACCATTATGGTTACCGCCAAAAAAAAAAAACACAGAGGTAAAAAAAAATACGGTAACCTGGTTGCCGAGTTCACCAAGTGAAATGGCTTGTTTTACAACGTCGTTGCCAAGCGACGAAAACCCAATCCCGATGGCAAACACCGAGAGGGGAAGTGCAGCTAAGGGGGTGTGATAAATTAGGGGGGGTGATAGCACGTCCGAACACCCACAGGTTGTGTTTGGGGGTGTGATGAATGAGGAGGTGTGATAAAAGGTGTGATACAAGTAGCACGTCCCAACGCCCACAGGGTGTGTTTGAGGGTGTGATGATGAGGGGGTGTCCACCATCACCAGCTGAGAGGCTTTGGTGGTGCGTGTTTACTCGTCTGTGGTATTCGCACGTGCTGCTGAGAGCGAGTCAGCAACTGGCTACTGGTGAGGGGAGGCAGTGGCTGTCATGTTGGCGCCTGTTGCCGTGTCAGCTGCTGCTGTTAGATAAACAGCAGCAGGAGAAGGAGCCGTAGCAGGAGCCGCTTGCGTAGAAGAAGTTTGCTCGGGTTGAAAGAACGACATGATCTGTTGCGCCTGTGCTGCTGCGGTCGAAGCAGTTGTGCAAGAAGCGAAGGTACTTGCGGCGGCAGTCTGCTCTTCTTCCTGCACGTTCATATTGTTGGAGGTTTCAAAGCGGGGCGTTTCCCGCACACAAAGGGTGTGCGTTGTGATGCCCACGGGCAGATGCTGTCACCCCGGTGATAAAGGAGGGGCCACGTGAATATGTGCGGCATAACCTTCATTTATCACCGGGGTGTGTTGCCTTGTGTATCCCGGGTGATAAATGGATGGTTTGTCAGAAACCCAAAAATATCACCGGGGTGTCGTATTCTGTGGGGGGGTGTGGTATCTTATGTAGGTGCGTTATCTTGTGTCATTTGCGGTACTTATGTGCCAATCGTTATTTTTCAAGAAAACCCGTCGACAGATCCTGTTCAAGAACACAGAAATATCTCGTCTCTATTGAACGTGTCTACTTGGTGGTATTAACTTGATAGCGTGGGTTTGAACCCCAGGCTGAATGAAGACACACCGAGGTGTTTCTTCTTCCTGAAGTCCTCCCTCGATCTCTGGGATAGGATTTTACAGTACAAGTATGGGTAACGGCAACGCTCGACGTCTAAAGTCAAACCCTGTGGACATTCTGAACTGACTTTGGGTGACGGTCGGTGACTGGAGAGGACACGTAGCGAAATGAACACTTGATGGAGGGAGTGAGCCTCCTCGTCAGGAAACATGTCGGGATGCCCACTAAGACTTTTCATTTAGTAAATCAAAGCATAACAACAGCAGTAGCAGGCCAGCCCGTTTAGTGTCAAACTTTCTAGGCGCGGGATTCGATGAGACCACAGCAAGGTGCCAAACGATTTCATGGCCGGTCCAGGCTAAAACGCTAAAAATGAACTGATGTGGACTGCTGTCTGCTGTCGGATGACATGTGTGTATAGAGTCTATAGTTTGGTAGCATATCTACCACCCGGATTTAGTGAAAACTGCTTGGTGAAAAAAGAATATGACAATTTGGACTAAGCGGACCGACTGCTGTGAGAGTGACTGAATCAAGAGTCAACTTTGCGCTTAGCGGAACTATTATAGGAACCACAGGAACCTAGGCGGCTGACGCGGTACAGATGTACCGCCTTCCCGACACTAGGAAGCCTACGGAACCTGAGCGGCCTCCGTGCCTCGATTCAACAACCATTCAACACTAACGAGAGATGGCACGATGGCCTAAGTTGTACAGTGGGGGGCCCTCAATAACGCCGGTATGTGCCCAGCGCCTCGACCGGCGCTATTCAGAGCGACCGGCGCTATTGGAATTGTGCCTCAATGGCGCCACAACTGGCGCTATTGAGGGCTCAGAAACCCTCAATACCGCCGGTTGTGGTGCTATTGAGGGATTGTGGCCATGTGGCACAGCGATTGCGCTTTACGGAGCCAACATATTCACAAATCAAATAGGAAACGATTGAGTGGTGAAGTGGGCGGACTGCAAAGGATAATTGGGTCGCCTAGAGTTGTTGTGTTCATTAACTGATCATCTAGAAATGCGGCAGAATGCTGATCAAACGCCAGAAACGAAACAACAAAAAATAACGGCTTTGACTACACCCCCGCGTTATCTCCCCTCCTCATTCCGCTTCAACATCTTCCGTCGCAACAAATCCCCTCAGTTTGTCTGGCGCGTTTGCTTAGCAGCATGCGTTGCAATCATCGCCATCCTGGCTTTAGACAGGTGAAAGGCAGCGTCTGCGTTCCCACACTCCATCGCAGCCCGCTCCAGTACGCCGAAGTGAGACGACAGTTCAGCATAGGCCGGTGGGGCACCCCTAACGCGCTCCGTGCTCACGTCTTCGTCATCTTCCCCCTTCTCTTCTTCCTCCGAATCGTCATGCAAGTGAGTCCCAGCTAGCCGTGCAGTGACTTCANTAACGGCTTTGACTACACCCCCGCGTTATCTCCCCTCCTCATTCCGCTTCAACATCTTCCGTCGCAACAAATCCCCTCAGTTTGTCTGGCGCGTTTGCTTAGCAGCATGCGTTGCAATCATCGCCATCCTGGCTTTAGACAGGTGAAAGGCAGCGTCTGCGTTCCCACACTCCATCGCAGCCCGCTCCAGTACGCCGAAGTGAGACGACAGTTCAGCATAGGCCGGTGGGGCACCCCTAACGCGCTCCGTGCTCTTGTCGTCGTCATCTCCCCCCTTTTCTTCTTCCTCCGAATCATCAAAGTGGGTCGCAGCTAGCCGTGTAGTGACTTCCTCTGCCGCATCCTCTCGCATCGCGTCTAGCACGTCATCCTCACCCTCCAAGGTTCCCCAAACCCGAATCGCGTCCATAGCTTCCTCGCTCCGTTGAATCGCGTCCAAGTCATACCCTTTTGAGCCCCAAGTCGTCTTCCGGTTCTCAGAGGTGGAAAGGTACGTGCGCCTGGGCATACATAACCTTCCACTGGATGCCTGTCTCGTCAACGTTGAAGATGTTCCTCGCCGGGAGCTTTGTGCAGAGGACCTTGACTGCTTCGATGTCCTTCTTGATGAGCTCGGTGTCGACGCTGCCTGCCTCGCCATGAAGCCTTTGGCTGTGGAGTCCGTTGCGCTTCACGAAGTTCTTGGCCCATCGATCGCCGGCCTTGAACTCCTCCAACTCCTTCCGGACTGCTGCAGAAGTTGTTGCTGTTCCCAGCAGGGTGGTCTTCGCGGAGCGTCCGAAGCTTCGGATGACGTCGCGCGTGACGGAGATCTTGGCCTCCCTGGCTTTCTTGCAAAGTTTCACTACCAACGCATCCACCTGGTGACGATGCAGCGAAAATGAGAGGGTGCGGGAGAGCGCGACGGCTATTTAGACGTGTACAAGTAGAGCGCAACCGGCTCGACCGCGTATACAGCACTGTTTCTGCGAAGTACTTATGCTGTTTTCTGTCTCATCATCATCGGCAAAAAAGTCAAACAACCCAAGGAGTGCTTTATGCAAGGCGTCAGTATACTTAACCGTCGTAGAAAATATGCAAATCGAGAGGTAGCTTCCGCTGACGCTATGGCTTCATCGCTACTTTTCTATCCCAGACTCTCATCTGTGGAGGAGATGGACTTGTTGTGTCATGTGAGGATAATTAAATAAATCGACATGGGAGGAGAAAACGAGAAAAAAATGTCGATGCAAAAAAAAACACTCAGACAGGGCTTGAATCAACGCCTGAAAAACAAGAAAACCAATCGGATTGGTCCAGCGGTGTGGGTCTCACCTCTGGAAAGTCTTCTTGCCGAGAGCACTTCTTGCCGCCTGCGCCTGCTGTGTTTGCCTTCTCCTTGATCTTCGCCTGGCCAGCTTTGATTTGACGAACCGTCCGTTCCGAGCAGCCGAAGGAGTCCGCTATCTGCTCATGGGATACCTTCCTTTCTAGCATATCCAGGACCTTGAGCTTCTGGTCGAAGGTCAAGAACTTACGAGTGGCGCCACGCCCCCCTGTTTTTCTTTTTCGTCCTCTGGGACTTGGATTTTCGAGCCCTAGCACCCTCCGGTGGCGCTGGCGCTTTGCGCTTGCCGTTCTTCGCGACGCACGCACTGCAGATGGTAACCGCTGGTTCTGCTCGATGTCAAACATGCTGCCGCAATTGCCGTGGAGGCGCCCGCCACATCCTCCCTTGCAACCGTGGCCATTAGGAGCTTGCGGCTTCTTGTCTTGCTGAAGGCACAACTCGCTTTCCGCACAAGGCATGATGCGCCTACGTGGAGCTGTAGGGTCTGTAGATGCACGTTTGTACCCCTAATGGTGTGTAACCTCCTCAGGGCAGGTGCGTGGTGTGTGGTTTGTGTGTTCGTAAAAAAAATAAACCGGCGCTATGCGGGGTGTAGAGGTGCCCAAACCGGCGTTCGTTATTGCGAGCCGCCCTCAATAACGCCGGTGTGGCGCTATTGAGGGCTCTGGCTGTGCCCAGCAATTTTACCGGTGCTATTTAGGGCCACCGGCGTTATTCAACCGGCGTTATTGAGGGCACCCCACTGTACTTACAAATGTTGTTGGCAACCTCTGACGAACTCTAATTTTAACATTTTCAAGAGGTCTCGTCTTGATATACGCAGCAGGATGTAGACTATATTATAATCTTAGACGGACCTTGTGATATATGTTTTCGTACAGTTCTTAAGTACCAGCTGGTACAACTTACAAAAAATCATCAGTGTAAAGACTTCAATATCCAGCCGGTTTTCCTCCACTCCGGGTGGCCCTTGTCACTGAAAAGACACTTATTTACCACATCCCGTTCGAATGTGGGTTATATCTCGAACGGGTAGACTAGTCTTTCTGTGTATTTATTGTTCCAAATAGTAATATGTTGCATACCACGGTACCTGTCTTTTTCCAAGTGGTTTGTACCCTATTTTTAGAAAGTAAACATAACCTCACAGAAAGACTGACTACCCGTTCGAGATACAACCTCAGTCGAAAGGGATGTGGTGAAGTCTGTTGAGTAAGTGGATTGAAACCAACTGGAGACTTGGCATATTTTGAGTTTGTGGAAGCCTAACACGGAGTTATCAGTAATGCCAGTTGGAGCTAAGTGTGCCCTCTCTGTTTTGTTTCCCCGCGGCGTCGTATGGGCCGGGTATCGAGACCACGGGCTCCCCATTCTTTGTGGACTATATGGAGCTAATGTGAGAAACAACAAGAAACTGCTGTATGTACATCTAGACAGGACCGGGGACCAGATCACCAGCTTTCACAGCACGGAAGTGGGTGTTGCACACGCTTGGCCTCTGGCGATCCTTTCTTACGTCTCCTCTCCGTCTTCTGTGGTGCACAAGGTCTTCGTCACGAACCAACGAGAGTCAACTATGTGATGAGAACTGGGAGGTCGCAAGTCACAAGCATCTCTTGCTTCCGCCCTGCTTTCGTCGCAGAGCACTCGACGTTTTCTTCGAACTGCAGCAGCAGCAGCAGCAGTACATATATACACATATATAGAGGTAAAGTTGCATATATGCACATGCACAACAAATTCCGCCCAAGACAACAATCAACACAAAAACAACAGCAGTTAAACTTCCAATATCTTGAGGCGTGAAACTGCAGCAGCCAATTTCCCGCCGAGTTCCACCATCCCAGGTACGCACACAAGTATGACGTACACAAGTGCAAGTACCAGGGCGCGTGTGTTCTATCCACCCACCCTCTGAGAGAGAACGCCAGCACAACCAACATGAAGGCCAATAGAAAAGAGAGCTGCCGTGCAGACATGTCTGGTTATTTGAGTATTCGGGATCCCGGGAGGGTGACGGATCAAAACTTCATGGCTTGGGCTGTAAGATGTGCAACAACCAGTGACTTCCACCTGTGGAAACAGAACGCGCTCGAAGCAGACCCATATACTTCAGGACGGAGAGTCACGGAGAGAGGGGTTATGCACGGCGCTTGCGTAAACACGCGTTGCACCATTGCTGCTGCTGTGCTACTGCTGTACGTATCTTCTGCCCCGAACGTGCACTGCCTGAACGTACGCCGCCGGCGGAACTTTTCGCAACCCAGTCAGCAGTACACACGCCACGGCCGTTGCCGTCCTCCTATGTACATTATTACAGCTGTGCACGACAGATGTAGGGCGAAGCCGCGGTAGCCAAGAAGCGGGAACACAAACCATTGAGTACAAGATTAGAACCGACCAAATCGAATGATGCAGACCTGCCCCACCGGAGCAAGGACAGGCCCCCCATTTCTTCCTCACCGCCACGACGGTGTCATTGCTCTCGATGGACTCGCATAGGGCCGCCGCAGCAGGCACGCCGGTGCTGGTGTGCGTGAACAGCGCCACCTCCTTGTCGTCGAGCAGCACGCCATCTCCGTTGACGCGCTCGACGCCGAGCCGGATTACGCTCTGGAGAGCCTGGGTGAGCGGGAAGCTGCCGGCCTCTGCCCCCTCTTCGCCCTCGCTCGGTGGCAGCAGGACTACCAGCGTCGCATCTGCCGCTACTTCTGTAGCGGTCAGCAACGAGAGCAGCAGTGTCGCCCCGAGCAACCAGGGGCTGGCCATCGCCCTCACCATGCGCCTCTCTCTCGCGTGCCTGCCTGAGGTTCCTTCAAGTGAGTTATTTTTTCGCTCGCCTCCTTCAAGTAATGATGAGCGTCAAACAAGTCACGACGAGCTCGCGTGTTGCAGCCTGCCTCCTCCCGATGCTGTGCCGTCCAAGGATAGCAGCGGCAGTGTTGCGGCGGCGGAGTGAATCAGAAGCATTCGCGGCGAGCACTGCTTGCCCTATACCGTTCCCCGCGGACAAAACCGAGCATTGGACTGCTATGATGATTTTTGATCGGAAGAGACGGAGACTTCAGACCACCAACTGACACAGAGAACTCAAAGAAAAAATAAACCTCCAGCCTGCCCTGGTCGAAGGGACAAAAAAAAAAAAATCGTTCATGTGGGATCATAACTTGTATCTTGCGTGGGGAACCCACACGGAGCCGCGAGGGGGGTCAGGCGGGTTTCTACAGGCACCTGAAGATGATCGACGTCGAAGGTAAGCGGTCGTTCACCTCTCAACAGGTCGTTCACCTCCACCTCTTAGAACATCAAGGACGAGGACGGCAAGGTCCTTCGGAACCCCATGTTTATTCGCCAACGGTGGGCACGGTGGTTCCACAAGCTTCTCAGCACACGCCAAGTCGCCGACCATTGACCTGCATGCGGCTGACAAGGTCAAGCGGTGGCCCACGTGCGTGCCACTCGACGACATCCCATCTCCACTTGAGGTTGAGGAAGCGGTACAGGAAATGGCCAACAGAAAGGCCGTCGGGCCGGACGACCTACCGGCTGAGCTGATCAAGCTTTTCCTGGACGGAGATCAAGGTCTCCTCCGCGAATTCCACGCCACTGTCGTGGACGTGTGGTAGACGGGGGACGTACCACAGCAGTGGAAGGATGCCACCATCAAAGTGCTGTTCAATAAGGGGGACACGATGGAGTGCGGCAACTACCGGGGTATCTCTCGCGTCGCACACGCCGGCGAGGTGCTGCTTAAGGTCGTCGCTACACCACTGAGCCACTACTGCGAGCGAGAGGGCAGCCTCCCGGAGGAGGAGGAGCAGAGCGGTTTCCGCCCACACCGGTCGACGCTCGACATGCTGTTCGCCATTCAGCGGCTCCATGAGCTCGCGAGGAAGAAGAGTACTGCGGTGTTCGCGTGCTTCGTCGAGCTCACCAAGGCATACGATTCGGTGGACCGAGACCTACTGTGGGACGTGCTCCGACGCTTCGGCGTGCCCCCGAAGATGCTGGCGGTCATTCGCCACTTCCACGAGGGCATGAGGGCGCGCGTCCGAACGGACGACGGGCAGTACTCGGAATGGTTCGACGTGGGCCAAGGCCTCCGACAGGGATGCAACCTGGCCCCGCTTCTGTTCAACTTGTTCTTGGCCGCGATGCTCATGGTCGCCGTGGCCGAGTTCGATAAGGACCCCAAGGTGACGGCGGACATGGACAAGATCGGGACACAAGTGGAGTACACGGGCAAGAAGGGCAGGTCGGCGGGGAAGAAGACGACGGTGGCGACGGACGCGGAGGCCCTCTTCGTCAACCCTAAGTGGAGTGCCCTTGTTGTCTTTGTAGAGACTGTAGTGCTTGAGGTTTAGATGCTTGTTATCTCTCACACCCGGTTGGGGGGAAAGAGCAGGGAGTGCCACGCCACGACAGCTGACGTGGGGGCTCCGCACAATCATTCACTGGTCGTACTACTCATCGCATACCTATGTGCAGGGCACCTAAAACAGTCATCTCGTCTCCAGATCCGACTACATACGCACTCACACGAACACCCTGGTTCTTTACGCAAAAGAAACTAACCACTTCTGTGGGATGCGTGCTTCCGCCACCTCAAGTCAGTTTTTTCCGCAAAAACAACAAATCAATAAAAACCGAAGGGGAAACCCGGCCACCGGGTCAAAACCCCTCCTTCCCAAGGTCGATACTCCGAAAAAGCAAGATAAAGCCTCAAACAGGATAACTCCGACAACGTAATCGACCCGGGTAACCTTCCCGCCACGTTTCAATATTACCTTCCTAGTACCCAACAATGTCCAAAAGTCTGCAGCCACTGCCACGATTTTACTCCCACAGAGCCCAAACAAAAGTCCGTTGCAATTCACTCCTACTACTGCCCTCCTCGCTCGACGAACAACTATCGATGATCTGAGCACCTAACTTACTCCCTCCCCCTTGATTCCGGCGCTTTGCGGCGCCCCCGGGGTCGGTGGTATATGCTATCATCCTGTGACAGCTGTTTTGTCAAACACATCAAGCATGATAAGCCTTCTTGTATACAACTCTTACTCCGACTCTCAGAAATTCAAACTTCAACCTGCATACACACAACTCTTCTTCGACTCTCAGAAAAAACAAAGTTCCAATTCTCAACCGCCATACAGCACGCGTTGATGTGACTGCTCTCCCCCACTCGAAGAAAACTGCGGTCCATCATGTCGTGCGATAACCTCCCTCGCTCTTTGCCGCGAGTAGTACGCCACACACAACACCTCCTGCATTCAACGCTCGCGGAGAACACGCCTGACTATCTACTGCATCGAGCACTTATCATTGCTGAGGCTTCCTTTCCTCCTACAAGACAAACACAGTGATTCTCATCATGGGGCTTCTCCCCTTCTACAAGACAAGCACTGATATAGATTGTGGAGACGCCTTGCTACTGCGAATCCCTCAATAAGGTGGATACATCTGGTACATGGGTCCACACCTACCTGCAGCAACAACGTGTTATGGGATTTGAATGTGTAGGAAAGTACAAACGGTAGTGCGGGCTAATGCCCAGAGAAAAGTGCGGGAGGTGCAACTCCCCACGGAAGGACAAAACAGGGGACAGGATCTAGTAGCCCCTGCTTTAGCAGCTGATCCTGGCCCCATCCTAGTCAGTCCTCTACCTTCCCTTGGCAACAGCTACTGCTGTTCCACACGAGTTAATAACAAGTAAGTTCGTCTTCACGAGTCTCCCAGATTGCACCGCGCGTGCATTATCTTTACACTTGGCGTCGTCGGCATATACGTACAGCGTGCTTTCTGGGGTTTGTGTTTGGGCGACTCGAGCCTGCTGCACGAAGCTTTCTTCGCTTTCGTCTCCACACAACTTAGCTTTGCCTCGCTGATCGGTATGTCTCAACTTAGCGTCGGTTCCTCGGACTCGGCTTCGGCCAGTCCCTGGTGTCTCCACGCAGTGCCTCGGCTTTCGGGCCGACAGCCGACGATTCCCAATCGTCGCTGTTGCCGTCGTCGGATGGCGCGAGTGCTGCTGACCCCATCGTAGAAGCCACCCGTTTGTCAGAGCTTCGCGCTCAGATGGAAGTTACCAACTTCGCTATGCAGGCAAACATTCCGTTCAACGTCACCCAGAGCATAGCCTCATTCAGGTCAATTTGGTACGCAATGGTGGTTCGCCTGCCCTTGTGGGTAACTATTTGGTGGATACGCTCCCCCAATGTGCTATGTTTTCTTCCGAAGAACATTTTGTGCAAAATGGTTGCCAACGAATCCCTCCTGCGGGCATCTCGTCTCTCGAACCCGGCGACGTCCTGGGTACAGCTTCGGCTCCCCTTCTTCGCGTGCCTCTTAGCGCTGTTTCTCGCCACAGTTTGAGTGATGGTCTTGAAACTGCGGCTTCAGAACCCACGCTGCTTCAGACAGCTGGGTCCCTGGTCCTGTTTCTGCGGGTGGCATTGATTCGTCTGCCACGCACTCCGTCTCTGACCCCTTCGTGTATAATTTACACAAGCGACCCATCCCGTCGCCAAGCGACCGAGGGGACTTTGGTTCCGCCAGTTCTCCCTCTTCGTCGCCTCCGCCTGCTCTTCTCGAGCGGTTGACGCCAGAACAGCGTCAAAGTTTCTCCCAAGTCTGGGATAAGCTCCCCTGCCATCTCCGTGAGATTACTTTTGATCTCCACGGCCCGGGTTGGACTCCCGATGCCATTACGCAGCTTGGTAGCGTTTTGTGCGAAGACCATGATGTGTTTTCGAGTTCTCCGACCGACTTTGAATCCTGTTCGCTTTTTCCTTTTAAGCTTACCATTCCTCCTGGCAGCGCACCCGTCACGTCTCGCCCCTATCGCGCTAATCCCCCGGTGGCGAAACAAGTTGACGCCATCCTTGACCAATATATTGCGGCAGGTTTGATCCAACATTCGACCTCGCCCTTCTCGAGCCCTTTGGTAGTCATACCGAAGAAATCTGGTGGTGTTCACATCACCGTCAATTGTCGTAAGCTCAACAAGCTTTGTGCTTTGAGTCAGCTTCCGATTCCTCGAGTCGATGATACTTTGGACAAGTTGTTGAAAGGGCGAATTGATTCCCTTTTCGACATGAAATCTTCGTTCCACCAAAATACGGTGCATCGCCATACAATCCCTTTAACGGCATTCGTGACATCTTCAGGGCTTTTCGAGTGGTTGAAGATGCCTCAAGGCAGTTCGGCTGCCCCTGGGTGGTTTTGCAAAGTTGTCAACGAAGTCATCAAAAATCTCCACGGTGTTGCATCGTACTTGGATGATTTGATCGTCTTTGATGACACCCCTGCTACTCATGTTGGTACCATGCGCGCACTCTTTGAACGCTTGCGTACGCACAACTTGAAACTCACGCCTCCGAAAGCTACTATTGGCGCTACCAAAGCAGACTTCCTCGGACACACCATCTCCCCTGACGGCGTTAGGCCTAACGGTACCAAGGTTTCGGCCCCCACCAAAATTCCTATGCCCAGGGATGTCAACCAACTGCGTTCCCTTCTCGGTGGTCTCAGCTACTACCGTAAGTTCCTCCCCAACATGGCTAAACGCATTCGACCTCTGACTACTCTACTCAAGAAGCAGGAGAAGTTTATCTTCACCCCTTCCATGGAGCAAGCCGTTCGCGTTTTGTTAGCTGAGTTGGCCAATCCCCCTGTTTTGGTTTATCCAGATTGGGATGCTGTTTCAGACGGCTCGCGACCTTTTCATCTTTACTGTGATGCTAGTCGCGATGGGTTTGGTGGGACTCTCGAACAAGAACAGCCAGATGGTTCCATTCGCCCAATTGTCTTCATCAGTCGGGCTACTTTGAACTCAGAACGCCACTGGACTCCCCTCGATCTCAAAGCGGGTAGCATGGTGTGGTGTATCAAGCGCCTTCGCGGCTACTTGTGGGGTACAAAAGTTCGCATTTTTACCGACCACAAATCTCTCGAGGATTTTCTAAGGTGGGGGAGAACAATGCCCGCGTTCAGCGCTGGCTGGAATTTCTTACCGCCTACAATTACACTCTCGAGTATCGCAAGGGTTCCGCAAATGGCAACGCTGATTTCCTCTCACGCCTCCCAGTCGCTGCGGCTGAATGCGACCGTTCGGGTCGCAGCCGTCTGACCCCGGCTGAGGATGAAGAGGCGGTGTTTTTCATCCGTTCGTGTGGCCTTACCCCTTCCGGTGATCGGGCCGCGGGTATTGGCTTGGGTGGGCTAGTTCCTAAGTCCCCGACTTCGGTCTTGGGTGGGCTTGCCCCTGTACGGCTGACTTCGCTGATTTCCGTCGGCACGGTCCGTGTCTACCGTCACCAGGCCCCTCGTCTTCATCGGGCATTTGGAACGTCGCTTCCTTGTCGCCCAAGATCGCTCCCTTGCTATCCGAGATGTTCTGCCGCTCGGTGCGGTCGCGATTGCGCAATCGACCTCCCATCGTTTGGTCCGGCTCCCTACCTCAGTCTTTCGATGATGTTTCGGCTCTCGAGCCCGAGCCTCCGACTGCCGTTCCCGCTCTTGGAAACCCGCGTCGGATCCTCGACCCCACCCAAGTGATCTCCACCAGGACTCGCCGTCGCAAGGCAGCTGTGGCAGGCACGCCACTTCCGCCTGTTGATTATGGTTTTTCTGACGATGAGCCTTCTTTGTCTCCCACGCGGATTTCCGCTCCCTCTCGACCGTTTCGGCGGTCGCCGACGGCGACGAAGGCGCCGTCGATGACACCAGCCTTGCCCATTTGTGTTTCGACTACTGGTGCTGGTGGTTTATCCTCGACTCCCTCCGCGCCTCTGGCTCATGGAGTGGAGCCTGCGTCTCCGACGCCTGCCACGACTGCGGTTGTTCCTGCTTTGCAGCCTCCTGCAGACCCCGGCTCTTCAGAGTCTTTGTCGCGTTTGGTGTCAACCGCTCGCGCGCATTTGCCTTCGGTCCCCATTGCTCCTCTATCCTCGGATGGGTTGCAGTCGGCGCCTCGCGAATCAGCCCCCTCTTCTATCGAGGCGGCTTTACATTCTTCGGCGGATTTAGCCTTCCGGGCGTCCGTCGAACGTTTCTCGCATGCTGATTGGGCTCGCGAGCAACGTAACGAACCTGTGTGTGATGCAACCATTCGTTTCATCCTTCTGGGTCGGCCTTCGGTCCTCCCTTCGGATTTATTGGACCGTGTTCCGTCCGCTCGTCGACCCTCTCTTTCGGAGATTCGTGACCTGTCCAACAAAGGCCGGTTGCATGTTAACGATGATGGTTTGGTCTTGCTTGTTCGCAAGCAAACAACGACCCCGTCGTCCACGACCGCACGTCCTGGCGAACGTGCTGCTCGCCTTCTTAACGATGAACCCATTCGGATTTATGTTCCCATGCCTTNCCGTCCGCTCGTCGACCCTCTCTTTCGGAGATTCGTGACCTGTCCAACAAAGGCCGGTTGCATGTTAACGATGATGGTTTGGTCTTGCTTGTTCGCAAGCAAACAACGACCCCGTCGTCCACGACCGCACGTCCTGGCGAACGTGCTGCTCGCCTTCTTAACGATGAACCCATTCGGATTTATGTTCCCATGCCTTTGCGTCCGTGGATCATGCAAGTCTGCCACGCTGATGCGTCCTGTCACCTCGGTGCGGCTCGCACGCTTAGCATGCTGGAACGTTTCTATTGGTGGATTGGCGTGAGTGTTTGTACGAAATGGTGGGTGGGCATTGTTTGCGATGCCAAGCCCGTAAATCGTCTCGTCAGACTCCTCGGTGGCCTACCATGTCCCTTCCTTTGCCTTCGGGCCCTGGTGTGTCGGTGAGTGTTGACGATTTTGGTCCAGATCCGTTGACACCGCGTGGCAACACATACATTCTGCTCTTTACAGACCGTTTCAGCCGCCGTGCTGATATGTACGCGGTTACGGCTGCAGAATTCACCGCCGAAGGCACAGCTGACATCCTTGTCAACAGGTTTCTCCTTTTGTGGGGTTGCCCGTTGAGTCTTTTGTCTGACAACGGCTCTCAGTTTTGTTCTAAACTGTCCCAAGCTGTGTATGCCCGTCTTGCTATCCGCAAAGTGGCTACTAGCTCGTACCATACCAATGGAAATGGGGGTGTGGAGCACGTCAATCACACTATGGCTCAAATGTTGGTTATNGGCTGCAGAATTCACCGCCGAAGGCACAGCTGACATCCTTGTCAACAGGTTTCTCCTTTTGTGGGGTTGCCCGTTGAGTCTTTTGTCTGACAACGGCTCTCAGTTTTGTTCTAAACTGTCCCAAGCTGTGTATGCCCGTCTTGCTATCCGCAAAGTGGCTACTAGCTCGTACCATACCAATGGAAATGGGGGTGTGGAGCACGTCAATCACACTATGGCTCAAATGTTGGTTATGTCGTCAACGAACGACAAGATGATTGGGACATTCATCTCCCACACGTCGCGTTTGCTTACAACAATTCCGTTAGCGCCGCTACCGGTTTAGCCCCCAATGAGGTGCATATGAATCGATTGCCTCGTTTACCGATGACTGTTCTTGAGCATCCTTACGCTCGTGGCCACCAAAGCTTGCATCGTGATCAACTCGAATATTGCGATCTTGCTGCTGATCGCCAACGTCGTTCTTACGACTTGGTGCGCGAACAGCATAACCTGTCCGTTTCGCGGATTGAGCGGCGTAATTCCACCCTATCGGACGCCTTCCATAAGTTTCCTTCTTGCACCGTTGGTGGATGGGTTTGGGTGTATAACTCCGAATCTACTATTCGACAAGGCGTTCGTTCAGGCACAGATGATAAGGTTCTCAAAGCCAAGTTATCTCTACTCTGGACTGGCCCCTTCAAAATCTTGGCGGTCGGTCCATGTTCTGACAGCCCTGACGGTCGTCCATTGGCTTCCAAGTTGCTTTNTTTCGCGGATTGAGCGGCGTAATTCCACCCTATCGGACGCCTTCCATAAGTTTCCTTCTTGCACCGTTGGTGGATGGGTTTGGGTGTATAACTCCGAATCTACTATTCGACAAGGCGTTCGTTCAGGCACAGATGATAAGGTTCTCAAAGCCAAGTTATCTCTACTCTGGACTGGCCCCTTCAAAATCTTGGCTGTCGG
>CACKRE030000143.1:33189-52872 GCA_902602495.3 Ectocarpus sp. CCAP 1310/34 | reverse complement strand
GGGGGGGGGGGGGGGGGGGGGGGGGGGGGGGGGGGGGGGGGGGGGGGGGGGGGGGGGGGGGGGCACCTGCTGCAACAGGCGGAAGTCGTGACTGATGACGATGACACCTCCCTGGAACTGCTTGATGGCGCGTGCCATAGAGTCGATCATCTCCATCGACGCGTGGTTGGTGGGCTCGTCGAGCAGCAGGATGTGCGGCCTCATCAACGCGATCTCGGCGAAAACCAGACGCGTTCGCAAGCCGTCACTGTACACGAAGAGAGGAACAGAAAACGTCGCGACAAGGGTGTGACGTTGAAGTAAGTTGGGGTTGGGGTTGGGGGGGGCGTTTGCGGCCATCGTTGTCGGAAGCAGCAACAAGATGAAGACTGTCAAATTTGACGATAGGCAGCCTCACAAGAGGGGAAAAAAAGGCAGAAATCGAGCAAAAGTGGGACATGAACAGCGGGTTGCTCCACCTTTTGAAGGGACGAACATATGTTGTGCCTCCTGTTCGCACATTGATTCTAATCGTGTAGCCCAAACAAACCTCCAGATAACGAGGCAAGAACCTCACCCCGCAAAACAATGGCGCAAAACAGCGCGCTCCCGACCGACACGAAAGCCATGCCTCGTCGTATCGTCGGACCATGGCGAACATCTGCCGTGCTATCTACGATCGTGCAAATCTAGCATGGCGGCCGCATCATCCTCGGCGAACGCCGACCAGGACTGTCTCCCTCGTGCTCGACCACAGCTACAAGCTATTGCTTGGGGGTAATTTCTCTCTCGACCGTGCAAGGCCGAATACCACCATCCCCGAACCCTAACCTTGCCGATTCTATACTTGATCCAGCATGTTTACATAGAAAAACCTGCGGTAGACTGCTGTCCCAACATCTCGCCCAACACGGGCTTGCTGCACACGGCAGTTCTTATCTGCCAACGTGCACTTGAAGTCGTTACGGGAAAGCACCAACCCCCAACATTTTGTCCATACAGCAGCAGACGGTACCACCATCGCCGTCTTCTGTGAACAAGACGTCCTACCGCCGATGTCGCCGACAAGACCCACCCGGGAGACGGACATGTTCTCGCGCCAGGGGCCCGTGCTGCAAGCCTACGGAGGAGGTCGTTACACCGGACGTGCACCAACAATCGGCATCACACGATGAGGAAGCAAAGACCTCGTGCGATGCCGAGCGGTCGTGCACACCCAGTGCCGCGTGACCTCCGAAGGCATGAAGGTGGTCATTTCCTCGACAACATCGGCTCGTTGCTTCCCCTACGGAGGTCGCAACGCTTGGATGGCAGCACCGCGTACTATCGCAACAGGCGGCGCAAAGTTGTTCTTTGCGCGGCCACGTGCGATGCCGACCGGTCGTGCATGCCCAGCGTCACCAATTCCGTAGGCATTTGAGGTGGTCATCGGCACCAGAACATCTCTCCCGGGTGAGCAAGCCTACTCGCTCTGCGATGATCGCGACACTGGGAAGGCAGGACTGGTCTCCATCTCAGTAGGCCGCGCAACGCCGTCCTTCCTCTTGCGATACCGAGCGGTCCTGCCTTCCCAGCTTCGCGACGTCAGAAGGCGCGGGGTTCTTTTCGGAGGAGTTGCCGCCCGGCCAGCTATGCGGCGGTGATGTGCAGCCGCAGCCGCTACGAAGCCGGTGGCGTCTGGGGGTCGACGCACAAATTACAGGTGTGCTTTCGAGTGGAGGGCATTTCGCCTGCCACGGACTTCTTGAGGCGAAGGGGTACGGAAAGTGACACAATGATGGGGGGTACGCGGAGTAGAACGCCACTCTCCTCGTGTACCCCCTTGTTGTCGTTCCGCCTTCCCGACCGCTTCGACCTGTTAAGTCAGTCAGCCAGTCGCCCCCTTCTTCGTGGTCATGCCGCATCCGAACAGACCGACATTCCCAGTGGCGTCTTAAGGCAACCGGCGGCGGAATCAGCGCCAGGTGTAGGTGGACGTGTGAGTTGCGGGGTTTGAAACGTTGTATCGTTCCAACGTGCCGGGCCCAATGCGCCCGGAGACGAGCATGTTCTTCGTTCTGAAAAATCCGGTCCTTTTCCACGCCGTGGCTTAGACATGCACGGAGTCGTGAAGGATCGAAATCTTTAAAGGTAACAAAATGTTTGCGCTCCGGGCGCATCGGGGGGCATCACGGAGGATTTCAACGTTCCGCGCTCAACGCGGCCCGAGGACAAGCATATCCTTCGCCTTGAAAAGTCCGCGCCTTCTCCACGCCGTGGCTTAGTAATTTACGGAGTTCAGTGGCTTAGTAATACACGGCGTCCAGACGGAGCGGTCTCTTCAACCCTGAGAATATTTTTGGGTGCTCCGGTCGCATGTACAGCCCATGGAGGATTCCAACGTCGCGGGCCTAACGCACCCCGAACTACAAGCACGTTTGGTTGGTTGAAGAGTCCGCTCCTCCTGGACGCCGTTACCTATACCGAGAAAGGAGGGGACTCTTCAAGCCGAAGACATGTGTTTGTGCTCCGGGCGCGAATAGAGCCAACCTCACGTAGGATTATCAACAATTAAACCCGGCGACAAAAACAGGTGTCCACCCCCATCTGGCGATGATTCCATCACAGGGTGCCTAAGGCACCGCTGTTGTGCCATTTGGTGCATGGCTGACGGGGCTGTGAGCGGTCTCCCCCAGCCGGCGAAGACGGTGCACGGGGACCCAAAGAAGACGGTGCAGACGGCAACGGAGGACCTGAAGAGGACGGTGCGGGGGAACGGCGGCCCGAACCAGCCGAGACGCCACTACAGCTGGACCTCCCACCAGAGGCAAGGTTGCTGATTGGTCCTCGAGTCTACCGCCGCTCTCCCTGGTTGGTCGTCCGAGAGCGATGAACAGGGTTCGGCGCCGATGGTGGAAGGAGGGGTGCTGGACCGGAGCTTTTTACCCTCGCCACAACCCAGCCACAGCAGTACGTAAGGAAGGCGAAACATAGTATACTCTCTGGACCGATTTTCACAGCAAAAGTAGTCACGCCCTGGACCGATTTTCAGAGCAAAAGTCAATCACTCCACGACCAAGAGGATGTACAACTCAAACTATACAAATTCGCAAAACTCTCGACGAAGCGGTAGATACCAACGCCGCGATGTTGTCGGCACTGTCACTCGTAACTGCCGTGGAGTAGCAATCGAGCCTTGAAAGCAGGGCTAGGGTGTGTGATAGGGCTTCATAAGGGAAACAAAGTTTGCAACAGCAGTACAGCAGTTGGCGTTTTTCCTGAAGCTGAATGCTAGTTAAAGTTTCACACACCTGAGGTTCTCGATGGGGTTGAGCTGTGCGTCGCCGGTTACGCCGAACGAGCCGACCTTGCTCCTCCATTGCTCGAACTTCAGGTCCGGGAACTTGTCGCAGAACTTGTCCTGTAAAGAAAACGGAACAGAAAAATTAAAACATGTGTTCAAAAAAAAAAATGAGTTTGAACGTAGGGTTTGCACAAGAGGCGGACCTTAACCTTGGCCGCTGGCTGCAATTCTACGAGGGAAACCACCCCTTGATACTTGAGTGCCGCCGACGCATCACACACAGGTGTGACATCATCGAAAAAAACAGGCACACCATCAATCAACCATTCTTGTTTGCCGCCCATTCATCACACACGTGACCTTTATCATAAAAAAAAAGACACACCAACACCAACCTTCAAGTAGTCGACCGGAGACTTGGCGAGGTCCAGCACCTCGGCTGAGTGCTGGTGGTATCGCCCGATGCTAAGCCCCGATCGGCGCGACACGTTGCCCTCCACCGGCTGCAACTGCCCCACCATGAGCTGAGAGGACAAAGGATTGGAAAAGGGGGCTACTGTAACTGTCCGTTTGACTTCAAGATTGGTGAGCTAAGAATACTGGGGTGGGGGCATTGCTGAAACTTTCGTTATTACTCGAAACTGGTAAGCTCAGAAGACAAGGGTGGGGACGCTGTACCTGTCACCAAGACTTAAAAAAACTGGAGAGCTGAGCACACACCGGAAGGCTTAGAAACTGATCGCCTCGTGCTTTACAATAGACCAGTCTACGCCCATTGTTCAAGTCATACACACACCCGCACACACCTTGAGAAGCGTGGACTTTCCCGCTCCGTTGGGACCGACGAGTGCGATACGCGAGTCAGAATCGATACCGAAGTGGAGACCCGAGAACAGGTAGTCCTCCTTCTTGCCTGTGCCCAGCACGAAAAAAAACAAGGAGGGGAGGGGGGGGGTAAGCTGTAAGCTGTGCAGCAACAAACATTAACTGCTGTCAACCGACAAGCCCACCAAAGAAGGAAAGTGCAACAACAAGGGCAAGTCGATCCCGACCTTTGCGGATGCACAGTTCCGAAATTAGGTAATAGTGAAAACAGCTGTTGATGTGCCCCTCCCGTACGTGGGGTGTTTCCGATCAGACTCAACCATTGTAGTCGGTTTGGTGCTTTGATTCTTCAGCAAGCTTCGTTTTGCGAGACCCTATAGTAGCCAACAGGGGGGAGACAAAAAAAAAAACTGGAGAAAGCCAAACAAGAAATGAAAGGATTCGAAAAATCTACCAAAGTTGGTCCATACTGCAGCAAATAAGGCTCCGACATCTGGCGCAATAAACTTTTCCACGGGGTCACCGAGTACATACACAAGACCTTCAGCGTTCTTTCCACCAGAAATAGCACGAGGGAAAGAATCCTCTCATAATTACCAAAATGTCTCGACCAAACCAATAAATGTCCAACGAGCACGAGAGCATGACATCCACGAACAACAGCTGCTGTCAAATTTACACCCGATAATCCAATGTGTGGTCTGTCAGACTCCCTTCCTCTGTCCCCTCCTCTCACCGGAGTAAGAGAACGCCACGTCATTGAAGCTGATGACCGGGGGCTGCAGCTTTCCGCACCTGGTCAATCATGTGCAAAAAGAGAGAGAGAAGAGAGTGCGAAAAAGCAATATAGTGTGTGAGAGGCAGAGAACGGCAGCATATGGATGAACTGCCGAGCCGATTTTCCGCAAAGTGAACATGTGCAGTGAATGGAGGGTGTTATGTGTGGCTGCCCAACCCCGGATGGGAGCCCCGTCAACCGAATAAGAGGAGGGCCAACACCACCAGATTGACCGGCCGATGGGACACTGGCTGTCAATGCTGCCGCGCCGTGGAAACAACGGAGCTGGCTTCCCAGCTTTAGTCCGCTTACATCATCTACAGAACAGCAAACAACAATAACATCCGCAACAACAACGCTTTTCCAACGGCACGGTTAAAAACAAAAAAAAGCAACATTTGCCGACGCGATGCCAACGTAAACAACGTCGAGGTGGGCAATAAGCAACAGCACCAGCCCTCACGGTAATTATTGACAACACTCAACATCGTAAAGGGTCGCCGTACCCTGTCGATCTTATCATGACTCACTCTGGGAACTTGAACTGGAACATTGGCTCGCTGTAAGGCATGGTCAGCAGACCGGCCTCTTCCATCTTGTCCAACTGTTTCGGACAAAAAAATAAGTACAAGACACGTCAACGGACATGACAAGGGAGAGAGGTCAACTAACGTGATGTCGGTTTCAGGCATGGGCCTGATACGGAAAAGTTGGGTGAGGGTTTCTCTCTTTCGAGGGCAACAATACGGTGCCACTGGGGGAGGGAGCGAGCCATCGCTTTTGCTAGAGCTACCCAGGGCCCTGACCACGCACACACACAGTCGTTGCGATTCCTTGCCGAGGGGTGACCTGCACACCCTTGACAGGGATGCGAACACAGCATTCGCAACCGTGCGAAGGGTGTGAAGATCAGTCCCCAGCCATGCAGCTCAAAGGGTGGCGTGTGTGGTCAAATGCCTGGATGACTCCAGCGAAAGCGATGACTTGCTCCCTCCCCCACGACACCTGCAGCTTGCGTCCTCCCCGCGCGAAGCCAGCTCGTTTGTTCCGGAGAAGGTAGGTTCGGCGATTGTGCCAACAGTCCTAACTTTCACCCTGTGGGCGCATCATAGATACCATGATAGGTTACATCGATGCAGTAAACAGCACTGTACCTGCTTCTGACGCGACTTGGCCTGCCGGACCAGGTTCGAGAAGGTACCGCAAGAAGCGATGAACTGCTTCGTGTGCTGGATCTCGGCCTGCTGCTTCTTGTACAGCTTCACCTGCGGCAGCCAAGCGAAGGAGACCGAGGTAGGCCAACGAGGATATTGTAGGTGGGAAGCGGAGGACGATTAAGGTGAGGCAGTGAGGGAGATGAAGGTAAAGTAGCGGAGGATGACTAAGGCGAGGCAAGTGAGGAAGGAGGAGGTAGGATAGCGAGGATGATGAAGCCGGGATAACGAGAGAGCCCACGGAAAGGGCAGTGGGGGGGGATGGACGGAAACGGACATAAGACGATGGGTTGCCGTGCGGGAAGCAACTATCCGATTGGCCCCAGGCACATCACCTGAAACGCCACTAAAACAGCATCCGCACAACAGCGATACCGCTAAAACACCGCCAGCAGCAACAACTGACGCACCTGGTTAACGTCCTGTTCCTCCCTCGTCCTCTGGTAGGTGTCGTAGTTGCCCCCCCAGTACTTCATCTGCCTCTGCTGCATCACGATGATGTTGGTGCACACCCCGTTGAGGAAATCCTGCAAATACAAAACAACGGGCAACATCATCGTTATGTGCCTTCCACGAGCATGATAAGGAGAGGAAAATGACCTTCAGGTTGTTGATAATGGAACTCGTCATTGGGGAAGCACTGCGTGAACGTGCTACACCGTTTTTCGCGAGGCAAGAAGCAACACCAACTTATGAAGCACTCACTCGCAAAAAAATACCAAGTTACTACGGAAGTAGAATCATAAAACACCACAGAAAACAACCATCACGACAATAGCAGCAAGCAACAGCCGCAACAGCAACATCATCAACAACAGCAACAGCAACAGCAACAACAACAACAACAACAACAACAACAACAACAACAACAACAACAACAACAACTACAAACACATGATCAAAACCACCTACAGCAAGAGCAGCAACGGCGGCGTACCTGAGAGTGAGACACAACCACCAGGATCTTGGAGTAACTTGAGAGGTACTCCTCCAGCCACACGCACGCCTCGAGGTCAAGGTGGTTCGTCGGCTCGTCCAGCAGCAGCATTGTCGGCTGGATGAACAGCGCGCGGCTCAGCGCCACTTTTTTTTTTTTTCGAGTTGGGGCGTTCCAGAGAGAAAGGGCAAGAGTTCGGTTTGAGGTCAAGGCAAGGCAGAACAACAGCACGCGAAGAAAAGAGGGATGGGGTGGCGAGGGTGGGGGATGTTGCGTGTGTTTGGAAATCCTTTCACGTTGAACGAATAAAAGCGTACTACACGAGGTAACGAGTCCGCAATACAAGCATACTACACGAAGTAGCCAAACAAAAACAGGACGCTCGACCGAACTGTTTTGCTCCAGGCGACTGAGAGTTTGCACGCTCGTCTGCAGGCCACATATCGCCACCAACGCAGCACACTTCAACACACATCTCCAATCGACAGACTCTGAACGCCTTTGATTGCTTCGTCGGTTAGCCCGATCGATGCGGCACGAAGAGACACCACCGAAATATTGACGAAGCACACATACTTATCGAACCGTCAGGCTTGCTTACCGCGCATGCGCCATCCTCCGCTCATGTCCTCCGTCTTTTTGTGGATAGTCTTGGCATCGAACCTGCTCAAACAACAAGGGGCCGAACAAATCCATGACGACAGAAGCGGACCAAGTATGAAACGAGAGCAACAACCGACAACAAGGACACGAGAGAAGCGCAATCGGGCCACACCGACGGACGCGAGCGCCGAAGGAGCATAAAATGAGGCACGGCGCGAATGAAGATGGGCCTAACTCGACCAAACCACAGCCACCGACATAAATGACACGTCAATAAGCAGTATAAAACCAGCGACAACTTGCCATGTATCTAGGTCTGCCAGACGCGAATAACGCCAACAAGGCGGTCGTGCTCGTGCTCAATCACACTTATGGCAACAATGGTAACAGATATTTCGTCGCCGCCCTCCCCCCCAACCACCCGCCTACCAGGTCTAGGTTTGCGTGCGTATCCCCTGCTCCCCAACCCTTTCCCTCTCTCTGGCTACATAGCGAGCCGGTGCATAAAGTCTTTGTCTGCATGTATGTCGGAGGGTTGTTGGAGACTGTTGCCAGCAGACGAATCTACGTGTGGCCGTTCTACGCCATAGAAGACAGCACCGTTAAAGGGACACCCGTACTACGTGTAGATGCTTACAGAAAGGGCACGTTCCACCCCCACCCCAAAAAATCACAAACACCACTGAACGGACACTATTGCCGATTCCTGAGACGCATTGCTGCGTTCGTTCAGCACTGAACGACTCGGGGAAAAACCGGAAAGAACACATAAACATAAAACATAGAATTCGGACGGAATCGTCAAGAAAAAAGAAAAAAAAACAACGAAACGCGATAATGTATAATGTACGGGAAAAAAAAGCGCGCTTGCGAGGCGGCGGATTCGTGCACAACAGTTACGATAACCAAAAAAAAAGCTCACCCTAGACCAATGAGGATCCTGGACGCTCTGCTCTCGAACGTGGAGGGATCCAACGCGTCGAGCGATTCGTAAACGTCGAGCACCGTCTCCGACTCCGCCCCTTCCTTCTCGATGATCGCTTCCGCGAGAGCCTCCAATCGAGCGATCTCCGCGTGCGCCGCGTCGAGGACCCACTTTGTTTTTTTTTCGCGCACGCACGGGCAAGGGGAGGAGGCAAGAGCGAGATCGAGAGAGGGGGAGGCGGGGACAGATTTGTGTGTGGATGAGAGAGAGAGAGAGAGAGAGAGAGAGAGAGAGAGAGAGAGGAAGGGTCGGGGAGAGAAGGATAACGTGTGAGACAACATGCCCAAGCAGGAACGCTCGCCAGGAAAAGTCAAGGCACTTCCACTTGGCAAAAAGCATGCAGCGGGGAAACGCTCCTACGAAATGTCAGGTTCCCGCTTGCGTCAGGAACGACGCAACAGAGACGTGCAACTCAAATGTCCTCGCTCTCGCAAAGAATGCTACAGCATTATAGTGAGACCCGTCAAGTAAGGTTCCCCACTCATGCCGCGAACGCCAAGGGCAACCGACCATGCACAACGACGGTTTCCGCTTCCGCAAGGACGAGAAACAAAAAAAACTCATCCACACCACACCATCTTCGTTCCTTTCCTTTCTTGTCTCTTGTCAATCCTCAGCATCCCCAGTTTTCACGTTGAGCGCCGACAGCTCTCGTTAGAAAATACACATCCAATCACCAAAACAAATACAAGTACACTCATTCGAGATATTACCACGGCAGCCAAGTCTTTACAGTGAGTGGGAGAACAACATATTTATTTACCGCGAGTGACAGAACAACATATTTCCCTCTAGATTCTCAGCATCCTCAGTTCTCACGTTGAGCGCCGACAGCTCTGTCGGGGGTGCCTCCTCGGCAAGGAGGTAGATGTCCATGTGCTCGGGGATGGGCACCTCCCTCGCTGCCAGGCACTGCAAAAACGTTGACTTCCCGCAACCGTTCTGCCCGATGAGGCCATATCTGCGTGAAACGGAAAAAAAAAGTGTGAAAAAAAAAATTTTAGAAAGAAAAAGTTATGTCCGTGTCACAACCCGTCGGATGAAACGCGAAAAACGGAGCAGGAAGGAAAAATCATTTGGTGTGATAACCAGTCGGATGTGAACGCAAAGAACAAGAAGAGAAGCCGCGTCGGTTCGAAACCCCGTCGGCCAAAAATGCAAAAAACAAAAAAATGAAATGTCGCGAGAAAAGACAAGACGACAAGGCAACATACCACAATTAAAAAACATGCCGATGAAAAACCGTGGGAGAAAACCAAACGAGCAAGTCGAGGGAATTGTTTCGTCGAAAATCCATGGAATATCAGAGCAACACACCTGAGAAAATGAACATGCGTGATTGATTCTCTCTTGGAACAACAAAAGGTACAACGTAAACACGGCATGCAGGGTTGAATTCTTGGCAGCCGCAGCCATTTTTCGTGATGAGACGTGTACTACACTTTCAGCGTATGTAGAGTACTACACTTTTCAGTGTATTTTTTCGTACAACTACAACCATCCAGGGTCACAGAGGAGGGGGTAAACACCAGGGCTTTTTTCTTCTTTTTATTTCTTTTCATGCCCCACCTTCCTCCTGCGGTGCGTGCTGAATTTTATTTTTATCGCGAGAAGGGTCCAGCCGCCCCTTTCCCTCGTCAACGGTGCTACATGTAACGTCGAAGTTTGGTACTCACGAGAGCTTGTTGTCACCTATGTTTCGCTTTCACCCGCACATTTCGTAAATTTTTCACCCCATCGGGATTCGAACTCACGACCTCTGCGACTAGCGGATTACGAGGATACCACTAGACCACCGGGGCGACCGGGTGTGAACTTGTTGACTACACGTGGGCGTTTCCTTGATGTACCAGGGCAAAGTAAGACATTTGCACGCACGCCAACAGCAGCAGCTATACCTGGTCAGGGAATCTTCGCGCCCACATCAACTTGACGCATGAGCGTAATGAGCTGCGCTAACCATTTCCACCGCCGCACTGCTGTACGCGGCTTGCACAAGCAAGTGTGCGCTCAAGAAACACGCCGATACGACATTTCACAAGAGACCCAAACAGGTGGCAGATGCCACGGTCATGCCAAATACGGCGGCGGTGTCAAGCACAAAAAGTCACGCGCTCTGGATCGCTGCGCACTACGGCCCCCGAAAGGAGCGGGGTGCTCCCTCAATCAACGAATAACGCCGCAGATCAGACACAATGCGATGCTCACGACCCAAATGAAACAGCAGTATGAATATGGACGCAAAAAAAACTGATCGAGACAACCTGAAGCCAGACCTCTCGACATACACAAACACACACAACCTTCAAAACCTAGACCTCGAACGCATCGGACACACGCACAAACCTTCGGCCGTAGTTCATTTCGATCGTCGAGTCCTCCACCAGGATCTTGGAATGGAAGCTGAGCGAGAACGACTGGATCTTGATATCCCGCGCCCGCGCTTCGCTGGCGAGAATGCCGGAGGCGTTACGCGCCTGGGGCCCGTCGTCCCCATCCACCCCCGCCCCCCCCTTCTCCTTGAGAGTGATCCCCTCCACCCCCGCCGCTAGCGCCGCTTCCGCCGCTTTCGCGGCCTTCCTGGCCTTGGCTCCCCCCTTTCGCTTGGACACCTTTGGACTCGGCTCTTTTCCGGCCATGGTTGTTTCTGTTATCTATTGTCACAAATAAAAGATTCGAGAGGTGGTTGATCCACGAGCGTGCTGCGCTCTCCCGTCTCTCTCTCTCTCCCGTCTCTCTGGCTGCTTGCTGCTAAGTATTTTCCTGTCTACGTGTCCCCGTGAAGCCGGAGCGAAAGTCGAGCGACGGCAGGGGAACGGCAAGACAACAAACACAGCGGCAGTGGTCGGTCGATAACGCGCGTGCAAGTCACAACCATTCTTTAATGAGGTCGCACTAGAGCGAATTGTAGCTTCTTGCCATGGGTGTGTTCATCAACGCAACAGGAGGCAGGAGAGGAAACACGCCGGAGATCGCGTCAAGACGTATCCTGCTCGTCTCAATTGGCTAGCTGGCGCCCACGGNGGGGGGGGGGGGGGGGGGGGGGGGGGGGGGGGGGGGGGGGGGGGGGGGGGGGGGGGGGGGGGGGGGGGGTTCCGCGGGATTGGCCTCCCTTTCGGCGTCCAAAGAGATCCCACACGACCACCAGCAGGGGGGGCGAGCGATAGCGCGCACACTGAAACCACACAAACCAGAGCTACGATCTCAGGCAAAGCATCCCCTACGCCCCAGTTTCCATATGCATAAGGTTGGTTATTACTTTCCGTGAAGAGCACCGCCCAGGAGGGATAACAGCAGGAAAATAGGCACAACGCTGTATAAAGGGTTTTTAGGTTTTTGGCTTTCCGTATGCTTCATACATCGAAGCCAAAGATCATTTCTTATGTATGTGGATCCAACCTTAAGACTCTTGAAAGTTCCAATTTCAATAAGTAGCACCTTCTCCGGTGCGTTTCGTGGATCGAGATGGAATAGGATTTTACTTCTACACTTAGCTGCCGTACCGAGCGAGGGCATGTGTCATGGTTTGAACGCAAATAGAGTGAAAAAAAGTTTCGAAACCATTATTCTTCATTGTGGAACTACAGAGTACTACACTGCTTTGCCTCCATGGCTAAAAAACTCTGGCCCGGGATGGTCACACGGGAGACTTCTCTATCCGCGGACAACATTCCCTTCAGCAGTAGTGCTAGGTACACAACAGAGGAGCAGCCTGGATGTACTTTTTTTTTTTTGCGAAAACGTCAGCAAGCTAAGAAGACAGTCCGTCGTCCGCCCCCTGAGTTCCCGATTTGCAAATACATTTGTTGGCTACGGAAACGTTGGATCGATCGACTGCTGTACATCAACCGAAGGGAACGGTAGGCGCGCCCGCATGAGAGGGCTGTGCGGCGGGCGAAGCGACTTCATACGTACTCCAAGCTGCGAGGTGGATGAGTGTCGAAAAACGAACAAAGAGTTCTCTGCTGGCTGCGGTGACGTCCACCATAGAGTCGGTACTGAAAAAGACTCTCATTCTAAGACACGCAAGTCCGTGTTGACACAAACCGTTCGACAAAAGCGGCCATATTTCAGAGTGCGTGCCTACGGTCGGGCAGTTCCCAACAGCTGAGCTGGCTAGGTGCGCTAGGTTTGGCCGCTTGCCTGCCGCCGTGTGCTGCAGCAGTGTCATCCCAAGGGTGTGTTGAAACGGAAGTTATGTTCGTGTGTCTTGACTACGGAGCTACGGAGGCGCTTCTTTTTCGGACAAAACAACGCAGAACCAACCTCGGGAGGGATTCACAAGCTGCCGACACCAGCTGGGGCACCGCAACCTCCCGACTCTTGCAATCGTTGACAGTTGTCACTTGCCTCCCCACACAATCAATCCTCTGTCTGCTACTGCTGTGTCTCGGCAAACACGAAGCATCAGGACCGGCGCGGTGCCAAATTTAAATACATTGGCTGGATGTCAGGCAAGCAAACGCACAAAAATAAAAAAAGGGGCTGCGCGAGTTGGGGAGCGGGGAATCACCTTGGTCAGATGACTCTGTAGATGATGCGAGGTGTAGCACGCACCACTCCAACGTCGATTAACGCTGCTGGTCGCGGTTGCAAGGCTGCGGCTTTGAGTGGCTGATGGCTGTCCCCCCGCCGGAAAGGATGCGTGACGGACGAAGGTTTTCGGCCATCCGTGGGCCCCCCTCTCCCCCCCGCTCTCCCCTCGCGCAGTCCCGCGCAGAAGACCACCAAGAGATCGAGCACACACCAGACATCAGCACCAGGTAGCACGCCACCCAACACGATTGGACCTTGTGAGTTGTCTCATCGAGCGCGAAGGAGCACTAAAGCCTTGCCAACGCCCGCCACGCTGGGAGGTCTATCTACCCGTGTACGTCGCGCGGAGGGAGGTGCGGTTAATAAGATAAAGATAAACAACCAAGATGTCTGCGATGTGTACGCCTACCCGCTGCGCTACGCCCGCGAGACAGGGGCTCACACCGCTGAGGCCGGTGACGCCGATGGGCGTCGATCTACCCGAGGACACGCCCTCCAAGATCCGCGCGCGGGGTGCTGCGAATTGTGCTTCGATTCGGAGGAGACAGGTTGGTGATTGTCAAATCATCATGGCAGTTGATCGTTTTTGAGTGTTGATTGTACAGAGTAGGTAGTTACAAAGTAGTGTCATGCAGAGGATGTGTATGCATAAGTGGGTTGGTGGCACCAGGGGGAAGACCACTGACGTGATGTGAGCTCTTAGCATAGCCGCGTTACGCGAATGACGTCCCGTATTGGCAGCTTCACGCGTCGTGCCGCCACACCGTCGTTTCATCCAACGTACAAAAAATTGGACGAAGTCGGCCGGCAGAGTTTTGAATCCCTGAAAATTGTCTACACGGCAGCAACCCTTTAAACAAACTATCGTTCCTCGCCTCATGGATCGTCGATATACCAGGTTGGACCCAAACGCTGCCAACCCGTCGTGCTCGACATGACATACGCAGCATATCAGACCATACAGCAGCCGATGTTTTACTACGCATGTTTTTTTTCCCGTCAGCCTCGCTTTGCTCAGTTGCTCCAGCTCGCTCGATTACTTACCAAAGGACCCGAGTCGTCTCTTTATCTGTATCGCGATGAGGTTGAAACTCGACTGAACTGCGCCGAAAACTGTTCCTAGACACCCAAGTTGCCCTGCCCCTCGGTGTCATGTGTTTTGTGTCGTGCACGAGGGGGACCGTTGGAGCCCGGAAGTTCCACAGCTTTAACCGAGACCCCAGGGCGTGAGGTCTATTGTCTATTTAGCATGCCTCGGAGGTCTGTACATGGCACGCCCAAGAGAACGAGTATCGTCATCGTTTTTCTATTCTTAGGAGATTGGCGTCTTACATTTACAGAGCAGTGGTAAATCCGAAGTACATTTGCGGCGACCGCCATCCTCTTTTGCTCTCTGCTCCAGCGTACGTTCAGCATCTTTTCTCGTAGACAACACGCACAAAACGACAGCTCCATGTGGCGAACACAGCCGAAGAGCATCTCGCGCGTCAGTAGTTGCTACATTACATTCTTCTACATGCATACATGCATACCTCTTGACCACAACTGCATGGGGCGAAAACGAGTACCACAACCCCCCTGAAGATCCGATTCCGGACGTCGTCATGGCGTCTACACGCAGCAGCTGAGGGCTGAGGGGTTGCCAAGAACTTAACCACGCATCATTGCCAAGGGCCAAATGGCAGATGGTTTGTTTTTCATGGCCGCCCGTGTCGATTCGTGTGCATTGTTTACCTCTCCTAGCAGTGGAGCTGTATCAGTCGATGTTGGAGAATAGGTCGGGAGGGTGTTTGGCACCATCGGTTATCCTAAATCTAGCCACATGTGCTTTTTCCCCCTTTCTCACATCGCGCCCCTCCCTCCTCAATCTATGGCTACGTTATTCAGATGGCAATTGCACCCTTTCTATGTACATACCAGGTGCTTCATACGAGCTTTTCCGGTCTAGATGGAAAGAGGCGTGTGTGAAATCCCATCTGTGGTAGCGTACACCGAATTCAACAGGTCGTTGTTGTTGTCGCTGTTGTTGAGTCTTCACAGACGTAACAAAATCCAGTCTGACCTTTGCCCAGTGCCCTTCGGTACGTTCTTTCGAGGAGACACGAATTTCACAAAAACTACGCATGGGGGCTCCGCCTGCTGCGGGGGGGGAGGCTGCACTTCAAGGCTACGCGAGGCTCCTCACAAAAAAAGAGCGTTTCAAAGAGGGGATGGCATTTCGCAGAACCAAACCAAACAACTTGAAGTTAGAGGAAGGGATTTGCGCAGTTGCAGCTTGTACGGTGAGGACGGGAAAAAAGACCGCAAAAGCATCTCTTTTAATAACGCCTTGCGCCGTGTTCTATGTGTATTTGTGCCGGAACGCCGAGTGTGATGAACGGTCACTAATACTTGCGGGTGTTCAGTGCTGGGGTGCCTTTAGTGGAACCGCATAGAGCGGCAGTACGGTTTCAAAAAAACTGACAACCCCAATGCGGCTCCATCGTGTGTTCTTCACCACGTTCCGCCAAGCTTTACGTCGAAGGGAGAAACACGAAGCCAAGTATGCCGAAGAAGAATCTTCTCTGTGTGGCCCCGCTTGGTGTGCCCGAAGGAAAAACACACACCGAACAGCTGTGGTGCCAGGCGTAGATGACACGGCGAAAGACAGCATTGTAGATACACCAGCTCTTGCAAATATGGCAATGGATTTGACCTAGGTTTTCATTCGTATGCACCGAACGCGTCCACAGCAAGAGGAAACGGCTAAGGCGGAGCTGGAGACGGGCCGCGACCTGCACCAGCAGGTTAGTGAGAGATGAGCTCTCCGCATTCTTCCTTGCTTGCTGGTGGACTGATTTGCGCGAGAGGCATACGAACGTGAACTGGTGTAGTGTATGAAGGATGTCTGTGGAGAGAACATGCAGACGGATATCAGAGAGAGACACGAACGCCTGATACACTGTAGGGTAACGTATCGACAACAGGCAAGCATTTGGAGATGAACCTTACGGCGTCGTCGCGTACCTTGTGATTCAACTGAGCCGTGGAAGAGTGTTTGGTAATGGGTCACTCCAAGAATGATGGCAAAGGAAGGGCATTCTAACATTGCTCTTCCGTGTTCCCGCTTTCAGGATATCCAACCGCGTGTGTGTTTGCCTACGCAAAGGATGCCGTGACTGTAGCCTTTTGAAGTCATCGTCATCAGTACCGTCACTAAATACAGTTGCACACCAGTTCCCTTGTTCTTTGACCATCAACCATTTTGCCTTCTGTGGATGAAGTTCTATTTTTCTTACGGCATCGATTGTTCTCAATGACGTTCACGGCTGCTCTTTGCAACTAGCTAGTGCCCAAGTTTTTTTCCGATGCTGTTCTTCTTTCCTCTACCTCAGCTATTTTTCTTTCATGCGAACCAGTGTTGTTTATTTCCTTGCGCCTCGTGTACTCTTGTGTGTTGCAGATGAAGGACGATCGGGAGCGGCGAAGCGCTCACGCCAAGGGCGACACGGCGTTGCGGCGGGACCTCTTGGCCAGGCAGGCGGCCCACAAGAAGGGCACGCTTGAGATAGAGGTCGGTGTTACGGAGGAACAAAGAAATATAAATGGAAGGGAGCAAGTCCGTTGCTCCCAGCTTCTGGTACTCACGGTTGTTGCTTGATCTCTTGTTTTAGCCTTCTAAGACCAGGTCTGCTGGGATTTTCATCCTCCTTCAATTGCCAAAGGGGACGACAGCTGTATTACGAAGTAGTAGTTTCAAACGAACCCTTTCACAAGATCGTGCTGTTTATTCAAGCAGACCGCGGGCCCTTCGCGAAGCAATACCGTCCGAAAGAGTGGGCCTGAGAGAGCCCCAAACTTTAGGGAAGCGTTCATCCACAGCAAAAAAGTAGAACAAGTGATGAGAGTAGCGATTTACGCTGAATGCCAACCGTGTGGGCAGGCGATGTCCCATCTTTTCCCTCGCATACGTTAGTCAAACCGCACACTTTGTTTTGCCGCTGCTTGTGAGTCGTGTCGTGCGGACGGCTAAGTCTGTAATACATCGTTGGCTGTTGGGCTATTCGTTGTGTCCCGTGGTACACCTCATTGTTTGCGGATTTGGCCCTACCGTCTGGATCGACACGGAACTGTGCGGGGGTGCCGGGTAGAGTTCGAGCACTATTATGGTGTTACAAACACCGTGCGACGCGAGCAGCAAACATCTTTCCCGGTCTGTTCGCGCACGGCGCACCGACTAACCGACTAGGCGGAGCGGGAGCGTGAATTGAAGGCGAGGGAGAAGGCCGACCAAAGGGCGAGCGACGCACTGAAAGAGCTCCGGCGACAGGAGCTGGAGGCGGAGAAGAGAGAGGCCAGGCAGAGCAGGGTGGAGACAATCTTGCACGTGCGTGTGTCCTGCCCGGCTTTCTGCGCTTTGCGGTGCTGCCCAAAAAAGCGGCGCTTGTCATGCTGTATTCTCTAGTGTGGGGGTTGTTGGGCGCTGCTGCGTCGGTTGCTTTGTTGCAGACGAAGAATCACCTCTCTGAAGTCCTGTATCGGCGTGGCCTGCAGCATGTGGAACTGAAGGCGCACCGTCCAAGGCTTCACCCGAGTCCATATTTTCAATTGGGGGAGAAGCCCTCGTATTCGGACGGTTTGTTGCGGTCGCCGTACCGCTTGTTTTTCCAGCGTACATGAATCCCTCTCATTTTTTTTTTCTACGTCGAATTTGGCGCGTGCCAGGGCAAACCGTTGCTCTAGGTGCTACTCTGTAGACTGTTGCATTTGGAAGTTTTTTGCTGGCCGTTTTCGTGGTTAATGTCATGTTGACGCTCCTCACTCGAAAGTCCACGGAGGCAAGGACCTATTCGCACTATTTTTGGCGAAAAACTGGGTTTGCGTCACCTTTTTATCAGGTGTGCGTCATCGGCTTTTTTTTTTTGTGACAGTTTGGTCTTGGCGATGACGGTGGCCTGGTGTATTTTTTCTACGCCACTACTGTTGGGATGTGCGCTCTGCGCAGTGCCCATGCACTTTGACTCACGGGGTGGAGGGATCTAACATCTGGACGCGCGTTACGATGTGATTTGGTGGGTACACCCCGGTCGCAGTCGAAGGCAGCAAAAGACTCCGAGCAGGCCCGGGAGCGATCGCTCGTGAAGAAGGACTACGAAGCCGGTCTCGCGGAGCGCCGTCTTAAGGAGGAGGAGGTGGGTCGTTGGTGTGTTGGAATGAGGTTTTCATAATTGTTGTTCCGTGATGGAGATGTTGCAGCAGGGCTTCTTGTCCCCGCCCGTGTGGCTACGGGCTGGGTGTTTCAGAGGAGCTACGCAGTAGTTTAGGAATCGACAATAGTCGCATCCAATAGTGCACCATCCGAAAACCACAACCATTTGTCATAGATATGCTGCTACTCGAGGCTCTTGTGGAACTACAACACGAGCCAACGGATGCTCCAGCATCCAAGAGAAAATCCACCCAATCACCCACTAGACGAATCACTCCTATACGTGGCGCGGCCTCTAGAGGCTCGATTCAACAGAAAATCCCAGAAATAAGACAAATTTTCTGTTGAACCGACTTTGGGCGTGCCAAGCCAGTTCACCACTGTGTTAAACCCGGACGTTCTGTTAAACATGTTGCGTTAAACCGTAGCCGCTACTGCTGTAGCATCATTCTTTCAACCTGTCGGCCCGTTTTGGTTTGGTTTTGGCAACAACGCGTAGGCAAAGGCGGCCAGGAAAGCCGAAGCGGAAGCTCGGAAGACTGCAATGCTCGAGGCCCGAGATCTAAAGTGAGTGCTGAGTCAAATCTTGGCTGTCAGGTGTAGATCGCCGAAAAAACTTGTACTTTCTTGCCCACCGTGGACCAATGGTCACCATACAAACTGTTTCAGTATATCCCGCCAAGTACGGTACCTCTTCCTAATGTTGCGTTCCCTACCGCATCCCATAACCTTGGGTGCGATGTGTTCGCGCGGAATCTTTGAGAAAGAGCACCCCTTGTGATGATTCCGCATGGTAAGTTCGGCGGTGACGCTAGGAGAAGTGCCGTGCTGTGTTTCCATCGACGATTGAAAAGGATAGTAGCTGGAAAGCGCTCAGTTTGTACGTCGAAGCGACGGAGGCAGCATGCACAACCCGGTCTTGTTGTGGAAGCTCGATCGCTGCCAATGTTCGAGGCCAGAGCGACACCTGGCGTGTTCGCTGGGCCTGTTCCATCAAAGACTTCGAACGAAGGTCATCATCTACAGGCAGGCTCACCAGACACGCCCAATGGAAGGCATAGCCGATGGTGTTCTTGCGGGCGATTGAGGTCTACATGACTGTGCCCAATGTCTCATCGCTCCAACGAGTCAAGATTAGCCGATAATTGGCAGCGAGTATGGCGCTACTGCTGTCGTCGCTACCTACCCATCCGTGAATTGACAGCACTCGCCAAATACCTCACGGCGCTTCGCGCTTGGTGATGTGAGAGCCTGGTCCGGCGAGAACCCGGCGTTCTGTCCCGGCTTGGTAGGGATGCGAGGACAATGGTCTAACGACTACGGCATGCACGACTATGAGTACCCTCCCCCCCCCC